>CM069450.1:26750009-26866421 GCA_035610835.1 Ophiura sarsii | reverse complement strand
ATGTGATTACCCTAATGGGCCCTCAAATTAACATTCCGTTTCACCACACAGGTCTGGTATTCATCAATATATCAATTTCAATTCTGGATGATAGTGACAGGCCACCCAAAGCTGAGACTGGTCAGTTTGAAAATCCAGTTGTCATTGACTGATGTCATAAGGGCTCTTGCCCTTTCTCTCAACCTCTCTAAGCGCGCTCTTTCATCGACCTTAGCGCGATCTTAGATTGCGCCTTTTAAATCCGATCCGATCCTTCCACGGTCGTAAAATGTTTATGTTAACCGCCAATCAATAGCTAAACAATACTTAAGGCCTTAACATGTATCTGGTCATCTAGACATATCAATTAAGCTACCGATCCATCACGGGTGTGGAATGTTGTTTACTCTAGCTGTATTTATTGACAGCTCTAGAAATAATCAATATTATTACCAGACAGAAGAAAGCGCGTGGAAAGATCGAGTTGTTATTAAATATTCCTTGATGTATAAATAAGTATTATTAACGAAATCATTCTCTTTACTACACAAATTACAGAGAAATCTTGAAATGAAAGTTGCAAACATTTTTAATTTTTGCTGAATTTTTGAATATTTTGCGACACGTTAATCTTCACTCATCTGTATCGATCTGCT
Source organism: Ophiura sarsii (assembly GCA_035610835.1). Classification (NCBI taxonomy): domain Eukaryota; kingdom Metazoa; phylum Echinodermata; class Ophiuroidea; order Amphilepidida; family Ophiuridae; genus Ophiura; species Ophiura sarsii. The sequence continues at coordinate 26,865,786 of CM069450.1, read as the reverse complement.
ATGTTGCAGGGGAATGGCATTTGGCTCTCATCTCATTTATAATATAGGTTTGACTAATATTCATTACATCCATACCATTACACATCAACTTTGATATGTAAATTTTCTAATAATTATAGTGACACCCAATAGTTCGCTTTAGATCGACAATTGACATCAGAGCAAGCGACCATTGATGTTTAGCTGTGGTTCGATTCCTATTGTTCAGCTGGTCGCTAGTGGGCGCTGCATTTGATGTCCGTTATATGTTTGCGGTAGCACTTGTGGGGGAGGGGGGGGGGGAGGGGATCCCTTTCCCGGTCCAATAAACACATTGATGAAAGTCACTGAAGTAACGTAATGCACGCTCGCGCATAAAAATCATCAACTGTTTGGATGCTTTTTAAAAATCGCTTCTCTTCTCCAAATTTCTTTTCGATTTCCACTTCTTTTCACTTATCCTCCTCAACTATCTATACATATTTTTTTCCTTCCTCTCTTTCCTTCCTATTGTTTGTTCTTCTCTTCCCTTTTTGTCTTCCTCTCCATTTCATTTCCTTTCCCTTTTCCTTCCCTCTTTACTCTTCCTCTTCTTTCTTTCTGTCCCTTTCCTTTCTCTTTTCCTTTTCCTTCCCCTTTTTCTCTTCCTCTTTACCTTTCTTCCTCTTTCTTCTTCCCTTCAAATCGTCTTTTTAGCTCGGTAGTTTGAGCTCGCGTTCCCGGTCAAAGACATCATGGGGGCACTCTCCACACTCCGACCCCCGGAGATACGCTACTGTTGTCTCTCACAGATCATTGAAGATACAGATGTCTGTCAGTCAGATGTCTCTGTAGTTAAGTTTCACCCATTTCCCTCGCCCCGCGGTGGTTACGCCAGGGATAGCACTGGATCAAAAATGTGAGAGGTCCCATGACATTTTTCAGGACCCCGTAGGACTTCAAAAAACAAATTTAAGGGGTCCCCAAGAAATTGAGGGGTCCTGAAGTTTGGGTATTTGAAAATTTTACTTTTTTACGGGCAGTTTTAATGAATTTATATTGTGAGCAAAGGATGGATATGTAATTTACAGAATTTCTTAAAGGAATGGTCCCGCAAGCACAACATTGAGCATTATTTGTTAGAAACATAATTATCGAGCCGAAGTTACGTAATTATATAGAACAAAACACCGTACTAGTCACAAAAATGAATAAAAACTGCCATCACTCAACATGCACTTTTTAAAATTCGCGGCGATTGAAAGTCCCGGTGTCGATGACGTCATGGGTATCGGTGCTCAAATTTGCGCATGTGTATTGTACAACTATGACATCATCGACACTGGGACTTTTGATCGCCGCGAATTTTAAAAAGGGCGTGTTGAGAGATTGCGGTTTTTATTTGTTTTTGTCATAAGTGTGGTGTTTTCTTCTATATCATTACAAAAGTTGGGCTCGATAGTTATATTTCTAACATATAATGCACACTTTTATGCTTGCGGGACACCTCCTTTAAGGTTTCCATTTCCATACATCGTCAAATTTAAGGGGTCCCTTCAATTTTGATCGGGACCCGCAAGTCTTTCCAATTTGAAACCTGACGCGTCACTATTAGAAAGTGAGAGGTCTAGGACGCGCAGACGCGTCAGAATGCGACCCCTGGGTTACGCATTACATAAGTATCACTCCATTAGTGTAGGATGTTATGTAATTTTGCATTTTTTTTTGCTAAGGATGGTTTTTTTGGTTTTATTGGCTAAAGTAGACCCTCAGGTATCAGAAATCCATTGGTAGCATTTTTTTCCATCTGCCGATTGGCCGCCATCTTGGATTACAAAATGGCCGCCATTTCCAATATAATTTGCCCTATAACTTTTGTTCTGAGCAACATATGAAGTCAAACTTGGTGGCAAACCACATGTTTTTAATACAAGGGAGTTCACAAGTGCTCTAGCTATGTTCCTATGTCTAACATACATGCATGGCCGCCATTTTGGATTTCAAAATGGCCACCATTTACAAAAAACATTTTTGCCATATAACTTTGGTTCTAAGCAACATATAAAGTTGATTTTGGTGGCAAAATCCATGTTTTCAAGAGTTGTTTACAAGACAAGAGAGTGTATAATAGCTGATCTGTTGCTATATATTAATTGGCTGATAGTAGTAATTATTAGGGTAATTATTAGGGTGGTTTAAAACTGGCTGTAAGTAGCGCAACTCCAACTTTCTGCTCTACTACAAATTCTTCCTTTCCTCTATCTCCCATCTTGCTCCTTACTCTGCATGCCTCTCCTATGCACCTTTTTCCATGCTTTGCTTTACTATAGGTTGTAGATACAAGAGGCAATTCCATCAGCCCTCCTGTCCTTAATCGCTTCTCTTGCAGTTACCCATCTCCACGTCCTCGAAGCAGGCGCGTAGCCAGCATTGTTATTCCGGAGGGGGGGGGGGGGGGGGGGGGGCAAACATCAATATCGTCCCTATTTTTAAGCATTCGTAAAAGGTTGCCCCAATTTTTTGCTACGCTACTGCCTTGAAGACTAAAATGCATTGCAATGTAGTGCATGTTAGTCGCGTGCCACCTGGATGGCCAAACCTTGCGGTTAGTGCTAACAGACGGAGCTCTGGGGGGAAATGGTTGGTAGTTCTAGGACTATTGGAGTAGTCTGGAGGACTATCGATCATTGCTTTTTAGGTTTCACTTTAAATCACTGAGACCCGGGTAGAATATACTCATTAGCCTTGGCTGGCAAGTATTCTAGAAGAAGGACAACTTTGATCACAAACCATGCTGCAGGAGTTGCGACCGCAGTGATTACAGCAATTGAAAAATGATGGCAAACCAAATCAACACTAGGGTTAAAGTCCCTAAAAAAACGTCTCCTGGAGCAAACTCGGATTTTTCTAAATCAACTGATGACGGCATGCCCTCAAACCCGAAAGGGAGGAGTAAGCTTGACGGCAGAGCGCGCAATAGGAGACCACTTGCAACATGCAAGACCAATATTACTATATCTACCATGAATGTGAGAACTATCAGAGAGAGTCGATGCAGGGAGGAGCTTGTAACCAATCTAATTAAATGTAAAATTGACATGATCGGGATACAGTAACACCGCATTGTCCATGATGACCCAGTGAAGTATGAGAGCATTATGAGTGGAACTCTGATCACTACCTCAGCAACAAGAAATAAAGCAGGTGCAGCTGTAGGTGGAGTCGGGATACTACTCAATAACAGCATAGATCATTAGCAAGTATCAAGCCACATTCTGATCGTACACTCATAGTCAACTTCCATGGTAACCCAGCAACAACTGTAGTGGTGACCTACTGCCCTACAAATGTGGCGGATGAAGACATCGTAGGAGATCATTACAACAGTCTAAAGGGGGCAATAGACTCCATTCCAGCACACAACATCTTGATTGTTGTTGGCGACTTCAATGCTAGGCTTGGAAAGGATGACGCCAAATTCACTTACCATGATGACACAAATAGAAATGGAGAGTACCTTGAAAAATGAGTTACCATGGAAGTTACCATGGAAGTTGACTATGAGTGTACGAGGTGCATAATAGGTTTCAACCCCTCCAGGATGAAGTAGAAACTGCATCTGAGAAATATTCCAGATTCATTAAAGCCACTCAAGATGCTGCAGAGGAAGTGATTCCTGTGAGGAAAAAAGAGAAAATAACCTACTTCTCAAAATGACGCCCAGGTATCAAGGGCGAGATCACAAATTGGAAGCGTATGCAAAATATCAACTAGATACTAATGACGAGGAAATTGGAGAAATTATAAGGAGGCTAAGAAGAGCTTAGGGGAGGCTTATGATCATGTGAAAGAGGAAGACCTTACCAATAAGCTTAGAGAGGTAGAAAATGCCCACATAAACTGCAAGCATGGTAAGAGTTGGAAACTGATCAACAAAATATCAGGAAGATTGACTACAAGAAAAGGACAAATCAAAGGATCCACGCAAAAGGAGAGACTAGATAATTGGTATACTCATTTCAAAAATCTACTTCGGAGCCCACCGCACATAAGTAATGAAGATGAGGAAATTGCCCCAGTACTATCAAATCTCAGCATAAAAGAAGGACCCTTTGACTTGGAGGAATATGTGAGGGCTAAGAAGGCACTGTAGAGGGGAAAAGCTGTGGGGAAGATGGTATCACACCTGAAATGCTCAAAAGATGTGATTTGGATAATATAATACTGGACTTCTGCAACGATGCCTTGATGAACGGGAAAAAGCCAGACCAATGGTCTATTCTCAATATAATACCAATACCAAAATCAGGTGATCTCAGTTTGGGAGGCAACTACCGTGGAATAAGTCTGAGCTCAATTGCTGCCGAGCTATACAACAAGATGATACTCAACAGAACCAGACCGGAGCTTGACATCCACTTGAGAGCTAATCAAAATGGCTTTCGAGTTGGACGTACCACGGTTGGCCACATTCTTGCCCTCCGAAGAATTATTGAGGGAATTAGATCAAACAACCTGCCAGCCATCATAACCTTTATAGACTTCAAGAAGGCGTTTGACACAATACATAGGGGACGAATGCTGCAAATTCTGAAGGCCTATGGTATACCTGAGCAGCTTGCAAATGCGATTGCAGAAATATACAAGGACACCAAGGCAAAGGTTATATCACCTGATGGGGAAACTGAGGAATTTGAAATACTGGCTGGAGTACTACAAGGTGACACCTTGGATCCATATCTCTTTGTCATTGTTCTCGACTACGCCCTATGAGAGGCCATAGATGGCAAAGAAGAGGAGCTAGGATTCCGCTTAACAAAAAGAAGCAGCAGACTAATAGGACCAACCACAGTATATGACCTTGACTTTGCTGACGACATTGCACTGTTGTCTGAAGAAGTGTCTCAAGCGCAATCACTACTTAACAGAGAGGAGACTTCGGTGGGTAAAGTTGGGCTCAAAATGAACGCTGCAAAGACAAAGTACATGTCCTTCAACCAGAAGCAAGTACCTGTAATCACCACAAATGAAAGTATGCCCCTTGATAAAGTGGAGGACTTCAAGTACCTTGGAGCCTGGATGAACAGTACTGAAAAGGACATCAAAACACGCAAAGCAGCTGCATGGAGAGCTTGTGGCAAACTCAGTCAGTTATGGAAGGCCAAATCACTATCCAGAAAGCTCAAAGAAAGACTGTTCATAGCTACTGTAGAATCAGTCCTCCTCTATGGATGTGAGTCATGGACAGTCACCCCAAAGCTTAGTAAACAGCTGGACGGATGTTACACTAGAATGCTTAGAACTGTGTTCAACATCAACTGGAGACAGCATGTGACAAATAAGGACCTGTACGCGGATATGCCCAAAGTCTCGGACAAGATCAGGGAGCGTAGATCAAGATTTGCAGGTTATTGCTTCAGAGGGTCCAATGAGCTGGTCTCCAAAATCATACATTGGGTACCAAAGCATGGAGTTTGAAAGCGTGGTAGACCAGCCCTAACCTACATTGACTTACTAAAGCGTGACACAGGATTGCAGGTAGAAGAAATCAAGACAGCTATGTTGGATAGGAAGATTTGGAGAGTCATCGTGGTTCGGAAATATCACCTGCCATAAGTCAAAGTAAGTAAGTCAAGTAATTATGCACATAGGCTATTTTATAGGCCAAATAGGCCTCTAATATTATTAACCATTTTTCTTTCCTTTCCTAGTTTTTGTTTCGTTTTGCCTTTGATACATGCAATTGAACAAAACAGCAATTACCCCCTATTATAATACAATAATACCCCTCTACAATATAGAGGGGGTAGCTGCTGTGGATACAAAAGCATACATTTGATTGCTCCTGGTATGTCTTCTTGTAATAAGTCCAATGCAATGTGATCAACCTATTATGTATCACCAGTGGGGTACTACCGGACAATAAATACTAAGTATATGTTACTGCTAACAATTGAAATTTGTATTGAATTTACAGCTTAATTTATATATAGCAACCATTCATGTCAAATTAATGGATAACAGATAGAACTGTACACTTAATTGCCAGTAAATAACTCTTGAAAACATGAGCTTTGCCACAAAAATCAACTTCATATGTTGCTCAGAACAAAAGTTATAGGGTAAAATCCTTTTTTTGTAAATGACGGCCATTTTGAAACCCAAGATGGCGGCCATGCATGTATGTAAGCTATCAGAACATAGATACAGTATTTTTGAACTCTCAGGTATTGAAAACATGATTTGCCACCAATTTTGACTTCATAGGTTGCTCAGAACAAAAGTTATATGACAAATTCCATTGGAAATGGCGGCCATTTTGAAATCCAAGATGGCGGCCATTCCGTGGATGAAAAAAAAATGCTACCAATGGATTTCTGATAGCTGAGGGTATACTCTATCCAATGACACCAAAAAAAGCATCCTTAGCAAAAAAAAAAGCACTAGTTTGAAATCCTACATAACAGCCTACACTACATAGGCAATTTGAAATTGGTATCAGCCATTCCACACTTTCTGTACCATAAAGCTACACACAAAAACCTACACTCGTCTTTTAGTAATTCCCTATAGAGATATTATTGAGTGGCTTCGATGCATCGAACCCATTGCGGTTTGGCGGTATCCCACTATTTTGCCATCGTTGAAAAACCTTTAGGGACGCCTCGTGTATAATCACAAACATAATATGAACTGTTTTTGAAAGCTATGTAAGCTTTACAGTCATTGGATTTTAACATTAATAAAAACGTGAGTCAAAAGATATAAAACATAAACGGGCAAGAAAAGTATGCTTGTCGAAACCAATACGTGACTACTCACATTGATATTTCATCCTTATATACGTCGGAGGATCATTGCCATTCTGATGAAATCCCCCGACGTATGAGGATGAAATCTTCAGATTAAGTTTTCGAGAAGAAAAAAACCCATCATTAATTAGGGGTATTTTGTATTTCATATTTTTGATAAGTACATATGGGAACAATTTTTAATAGGCAGGATATAATGAGGAATTACATTTTGAAAATGTCCCAAGCATAAAATCGAATAATATTCAGTGTCATTTACAGGCATCTGTAGCTCTGTTAGATGACTTTGTAGTTAAACATGTTAAATATCACTGTGTTCCCCGCAAATTCGGTGTCTACGCATTACATACTAACTGCCACTCCATATAGGCAATTTTAAATTCTTTTAGCCACTCCACACTTTCTATAACATTAAGCTACAAAAAAGCACTATTCTTTTAGTTGTTCCCACTAGAGTCCTTTCAGTAGTACCGTCGCGCCATTGAGCCCATTACGGTTCAGCGGTATCCCAATATCTTATGAGCGTTGAAGATCCTTTGGGGATGCCTCGTGCGTAATCACAACATTACTGTATCTAAAAGCTTATACTAAGCTTTGACGTTCTTGGATCGTTATCGTATTCATATAATAAAAATTCCGAGAAACAGAGAAAAATCTCGATGAACCAACTAGTAATTTTGAGAAAGATTTGGCAAAATATCTTATATACTGAGAGTGCTGGGATAGTGGCTTTGTTGTACGCAGAGCAGTGTATATTGAACATATCGATGATGTAGGATTTTGTGTATAGTTGAGGTTCTGGCAGGTCTTACTTTGCAACCCTCTGGGATTTGTCGAGACCTACTTTGTTATTTTTGCTTACACTGCAAAAAAACCCCGGTGTTTAATGTGCAACACTAACTGGTGTTAAACAAATCAATGCACGCGCGCTGATGTTGATATGTGAATAATGGCACGACCCCGAAGAGGGAGTGCTATTGTGAGCATATCAGCATTTGAGCAAGTGCATTGATTTTTCTAATTTTTCGAGAAACAAAAACTACGCATGTATTGACCTAATTCATACACGACACTATATAAATCAAAATTCACAATTTAAGCATAATCTTGATCTGTGTAATAACAAATGAAAACGTGTTAACAAGTTAGCTAACACCCGCAGTGAAAATCGGTGAACCCGCAATGCCTGAACCACGAATCAAAACAAAGCGTGTGGTGCGTGCATTAAACGGCACGCACGCGGAGTGCATTAGACACTTTAAATGCACTTCGCGTATGTTCCCAAAAATGAAAACTGGCACAAAGGGTCATTTGGAGGCCATCTTTGATTTTGGTTTTAAGTATCAACATATAACAGATGGTCAGGTTAAATAATTATTGGGCTATAATTGTTCACATTTGTTATAAATGGACGTCCCGATATGTTTGAAAAGCTTGTCATATATTTGTAACGTTGTGATTTAACCCTAACCCTACTACACCACGGAAACAACACATGCAGTCATCAGCACTGGCTTGCGCGCACACAAGTTTTTTTATTTAACCCCTCCCCCTGTTCTTCGTTCCATCCCCACCAACCGTTTCTATGGTTAGGATTAAAGTTCAGCCACTTGCAAGTGCAATAAATTGCAAGGGCAAGGCCTCATCGAGGAGGTTCTAGCTTTACATATTGACCTCGCTACAGTTAAGCATATTTGAACAAAAAATTCGTAGAAACAACTGAAAATAACGAGAACATGGAATGTCATCTATATACTAATTTTCGGTCCCTCGCCTGATTAGATAGTTCAATAATAATTTTGCACTCGCGTCCCTCTTCAACTGAAAAAGCGTGGTAATTGCGCCTCTAATACACGAGCTAATTAGATAGTTCAATACCCGTTTTTTCCCGTTTACAGACATGCGCAGAAAGGATCACATGTGAAAATCCAAAATGTTGAATTTATTTTACTCGGGTAGCTACTGTTCGGACACAAATTGTGGTTTTCGGAGTGAGTGATGACATATGGTCTTCACCCAAAATATTTTCTTCAGGGATATAGCTGCATTTCTGTATATGCGGCTGTTTGTTATTCTTAAAGATCGCATAGTAACAAGCATTTATACGTCCGACAAATAAAAATATTTCACGGCATTTTCTAAATGTAAACAAAAACTCTTACACAGATCTTAAAGTGACACTTTCACATTAGTAACATAGATGAATGCGACGTTTGCTAACGATAACGATAATGTATTTATTATTTGACATTCACCAAACATATAGGTATGGTCAAAGTACACAAAGATAAGGAAACAAACAAACAAACAAACAAACAAACAAATTATAACAAACAAACGTACATAAGTATAAAATATAGATACATATATATCATATACAATTTAAACTCCTGAAGATGTACGCAACTCAAATGCAGAGTTTACAAAATTAATAACTGGACGAATGCAATCAAATTCGTTAACCCTCATTATAGTCAAGAAAATGTCATTGTCATCTAAGTTATCAAGATCATATATTTCACCAATTTCAGATATCATTTTAGTACGCATATCATTATAGAGCGGGCATTTCATAATGAAGTGAAATTCATCTTCGATGACATTTAGATTGCATGACATGCATATCCTTTCATTTGGGGGGATTATCGGGTATACATATCGCCCCTTTTCAATCATGAGTGAGTGAGCGCTAACTCTTAATTTACAAAATAGGGATCTACGAGACTGGTTAAAAAGAACAATGTAATTTTCCAAATCAAAAGAATCTTTGAACGTGCAGTAACATCGAAGTTTAGACTGGAAGTTGTTAATAACATTAGACCAGTGATCACTGTATATGGATTCAAGATTACCTATAATTAGGTTACGAAAATTACCAGAAGTGATTGTGTTAGGTTTGTGCCAAATGTCGATATTATGAATCATGGTTAAAATCTTCTTAATGCCCGAAGACCAAGTAAATGCTCCGGAATCTGACATCTTTCTGTTATCGATTAAAGCATCGATTACTAAAGATGTGCATCCATTCATACATTTTTTGTTCAAATTCCACCAATATTTTACCGATAAACTCAGCATTATAATGAGCAATGGGAAACTACCTAGTTCGCCTCTTACTGCATTATTGGTTGTTCTTTTGTTTACTCCTAAAATAAGTTTACAAACCTTAATATGCAAGGTTTCGCTTGAGAGTTTATCACATACAGTAAGGAAATTTGAATCATTAAGGCTTTTCAGTAAATACGGGGCCCATACTTCACAACCATAATTTAAGATTGGTTGAATAAGTGTACTGAATAATTTCAGACTACATTTGTATGATGAATTGTATAAATTTTCCCTTATCTTGAAATATGCTTTCAGTGCCTTATCTTTGAGACGTAAGATAGCTTTTGTAAATGAGCCAGACGGTATAAAAACAATGCCCAAATAACAATATTCATTAGTAATCTTAAGACTAACATTACCATAACTAAATTCAAACTTATCTAGAATATGACCTCTTTTATTAAAGATCATAATGTTTGATTTATCAATATTTACAATGAGTTTCCACTTAATACAATAGTCATGTAATCGGTTAAGAGCACACTGTAAGCCATTAGGGCTTTTTGAGATGAGGATTAAATCATCAGCATACATAAGACAATTAAGATCATGGTTATTAAGCGTAACTGGGTCACAATTGGAGTTAAAGATGTTTGGAAGGTCATTGAGAAATATATTGAAGAACATAGGACTAAGAACACATCCTTGTTTCACCCCAACTGTAGTGCTAAAAGAGTCAGTTAGTTTACCATCACATTTAACAGTGAAACAGACTGATGAGTACATGTCTTGAATTGTTTTAAGAAATTTACCTCCGATACCAATTTTAGTTAATTTGTATATAAGAGCGTCACGCCATATAGTATCAAATGCAGCGGAGAAATCAATAAAACACACATACAAATGGGCTTTACCCGCCCGATTAATATACTTATCGATAACAGATTTTAGGACTAGAATGTGGTCACTTGTCCTGGAGCCTTTCCTAAAACCTATTTGATTTGGAGGGATGATATTGTTTTTATCCACAAACATACTAAGGCGATCATATAGGACAAGACAAAATAATTTACATAATATACTTGATACAGCAATACCTCTATAATTTTTTGGAGTATTTTTGTCTCCTTTTTTGTGGATAACTGTGAGAGTACTGAGCCTCCAAGCTGAAGGAAAATGACCGTTTTTTATAAATAAGTTAAATAAACTAGTTAATGGTTGAGCGAGAACCGATATACCATCCTTCAGCATTTCCGATCTGATACCATCTAAACCAGGTGATTTGCCCTTTTTAAGTCTGCGTGCCGCGTTTATTACTTCGGAAACTGTAATGGAATGATCAAGATCATTTGCATCAAACCTATTCAAGTCCTGAACAAAGCCATTAACGAACTTATCAAAATTAACATCGGCATGTGGAATATTTCTGTTCATTAAAGTCATAAAGTGTTCCCACCATTGTTTTGGTGAGATAGGGTTTTGAACAGACTTTTTGATTGGACACAGTTCATCATAAACTTTCCAAAACGCTTTAGGATCCTCATCTTCCATTTTGTCTAACTTCTGAAAAATGTTAGATCTAAAAATGGATTTCTTATTATTCAATAGTTTGGTATATTTTTTACGTTGTAAACGGTAAACGTGAACTAATGATATATTATGAGGCTGCTGTCTTATACATCTAGATAAGGATTTAAGTTGACGATATAAGATTCTACAGTCAACGTCATACCACTTTTTCTTGGCTGGTTTACGGCGACGATGAAGATTCACCTTTTTCTTTTTTAAACCTGCTGTTTTACAAATAGTATCCATCATGTTATAAAATTTATCAAGACAGATATCGGCAGAAACGTCAGATTCCTCGGCATGGGAGAGGAATGATTTAATATCAGACTTAATGTTATCACGGGTAATCGCCAATTTCCATGACTCTGAACTATTATCAGACCAAGAGAATTGATTAGGCATGTCATTCAATTGTGAGTCATTTGAAATTACATTATTTACATCATATTTACACCAGCTTGTTTGTAATATACACGATATCATACAGTGAATGGAGAATGGTACTAAATTATGAACCTTAAAGAACTCAATATCATTAAATAAATCGCAATCACAGAGCATATAATCAATCAAACTTGGAGTTCCCCTATGGTTGAAACACGTAAAGTTACCACATAGGTCACCAAGTTTACGTCCATTGATTATCCGTAAACGATTACCTATACACATCTCCAGAAGTAATTTGCCATGAGCGTTAGGGGCTTTGAAATCTAAATTCCTTCTGAGAAGAGGAGCATCAACTATGTAATCATCGTGCACATCTATATATTTGCTTGTATCATTCAAAATGAAATCTGGTTCTAAACCAGTTCTTGCGTTGAAATCCCCCATTAAAATACAACTACCATTTGAAGAGTATTTAGTGATATCTTTTTCAACTAATGAAAAAATATCATCTCTGCGTTGGCTATAACCAGTGTTTGCAGGACTTATATAGACATTACAAATATAAATATCATTGTGAAGACCAAAAAATCTTTTACACAACTTAAACCAGATATACTCAGAATGTGTAGGTTTAAAAAATGTAACCCCCTTAATTAAATTAAGACGGATACCTACTGCTAATCCTCCATATGCATGGGGTGATTTTTTGGATCGTGGTCTATGATTTTGGACGATATGATATCCATCCAAGTGAATAATATCAGAGGTCTCACAGTGAGTTTCTGTCAGGCAAAATATATCTAGCTTAGTTAACATGTTATGTACTGGAATCGATTCCAGTTTGGAGGTACGAACATTGGCAATCTTTGAAAAGAGGCTGTCGATATTCCAAGCACCGATTCTTAGAGAAGATTTTGAATAAGCCATTGATTAATATAGTTAACTAACAGAGTAACAATACAGATTATCTTGAATAATTAATTCTAGAAGAACGAAGATTCATTATCACTTCGATCTTACACCTTAGATTACTTGCGAATACCCGTGTACCCTCATCGGACAGATGGTATCCATCTGAAGCCAGCAGATGATGATGAGGTGTACCGTTCTTTAAGAAGTTACTGTGGTCACAAAAGGAGATATTATTAGCAGACATAGAAATATTACCTTTGAGGAGTGCATTAACAATCTCCGTCATAGTGTTGAGGTTGGTGTTGTCAAGTCGTGGCAATCCAAGTGATATAACAAACTTGGTGCGAGTGTATATCTCAGCATACTGTTCGATAACTGAACGGAGATGGTTTGCACATTCATGTGGATTTTGACTGTTTCTTATATCATTCGTTATTTCATGGATAACTATGCAGTCGGGGACGCCAGTTAGTTGCTCAAGCTGTGAGGCAGCTTCGTTTATAGTGAAGGCCTTTAGCATCTGGACGGTTGCCTGGGGCAATAACCGACGAGCATCCACCGGGGACAGATGTGAGTTACCAATGATAACAACCGAGGGTTTCGTATTTTCTGTTTGCGGCTGGCGATCCTCCGTTGTATCGCGAAATCGGCGACCATTGTAAGTGTGTGGCCGACGATTGTTATGATCATCTGAAACAGGAGTTTCGCGATAAAGAAACTGGCAGTACCATGTCAACCGTTTCTATGTTGTGCTGCGCGACCGCGTTTAACATGGCGAACGCGGTTCGGCGCACACGTAATGACGCAGCACAAAAAGTGTACGCGTTTGTGGCGCAAACCGTGCACATTGTAACGGAGCAGAGTGAAAGCAGGCAGTCCGTACACTCTTCATGCTCTTAGAAAAAGGATGCTTCAGGCTTCAGGGGTTCTTGGCTGTCCCGCGGCCGTATGGAACCCTTTATATCACCTTAAAAGGTTCCAAAAAGAACCATTTTAAGGTTCAAAATAGGCAAAATATGGGCAAACATTGGTCTTTAGAACCTCTAAAGGTTCTCTACAGAACCTTTTGGGGGCCTTTAAAATCAAAGAACCTTTAAACCATATACGGGACAGCCAAGAACCCCTCTGAAGCACCCTTTTTCTAATAGTGTACTCTAAACAACTAAAGCCACCTCCTCCTCTCCGCACTTGGATATAAGGGCACATGGGGCATCTGGATAAACGGAACGTGTTTTTTGTGTGGTACATTATCATGATTAATATTATAGAGTGTCTGGATTATTAAGGGCATCCGTGGTATCTGGATTACGGGGTTCACTATAATAAATTAAACGAGTCTCAAATTACCTGGATATACTATGCGCAGGTGGGCCACGTTTGATAACTGGATTTTAAGGGTGTACACTCAGATAGTATCTCGGGAGGCTTTATAGAACACAGCAAACCTGACAAAGGGACTACATACTATACGTAAGGCCCCACATGCCTATTGAAGGAATAATGTATTTAATGTAAATAGGCCAAACAAAACCCGGATGGCATACACTGTGCTCAAGTACAAGCGTGGAATGGTACAAGTGATCTTGATGATAGACTCCGCCGACCATAAAACTAAACGACCGACTATAAAACTATAACGCTCAGAACGTAGGCCTATACTGAATTACCTGGATACAGTATGTGCATATTAATGGGCAGTGGCGACACCAGCACCAAAATGTTAAAGGAGGAAAACGGGGTGGAGGGGTAATAAAAGAATCGGGGAGACATTTAAAATCTAAATTTTAAGTAACTTTCAATTTTGACATAAAAATTCAACTTTTTATTATTTGGGGTACAAAATAGGTAGAAACATGCGCTGACAGGAGGTAATAACTGGGGGTATTAAAAACACGTTGATGGAGTAGGCCTACTTGGATTAGAAACATGGGTATCTGTATTATTTAAGAGCACATTGGGCCTAGGCTCATGGTGTATTAAGGGCACCATGTCACTTACATTATATCAAGGGCACTTTAGTACCTGAATTATTTAAGAACATACTCTTGATATTTATATAAACATTTATAACGCTTTGACCTCTGCCTATTGTGATAGGACTTTTACTGCCCGCTATCTTCGGCACCCGCGTTTAATTTACTTGAATATGATAAAGTAAGGGCACCTGGGTATCTCGAGATAACGGCACACTGCAGTGGGCCTACCTTGATTATGTGGTATCCGGTGCATTATTTAAGAGCACCTGGGGCAACTGGATTAGGGGGTAGGGCTTAGGCCTATGGGGTCCCTGGATATAATGGGACAACGGGTACCCGCATTTCAGGTCTCATGGGAGGCCTACATAGGTATCGGGAAACACAAACGTAGGCCTACCTAGATTAAGGCACATGTATACCTGGATTATCAAAAGCACCTGCGCTATTCGGATTGTTTTAATAGGGCCCCGTCTGGATTATGTATACATGTAGGACATGTTCTTGATATTATTGTATCACATTTTCTTACGCTTTGTTTGCTTGTAACTTATTCCCCGTGAAATCTTCTAGCGGGTCCAGCGCGAAGCGCTGGTGCCCGCTAGTATGTTATAATTTCATGGGTTTATATAATTCATAACGGCATAATTCTAGTATGCATCGTTCTTTAAAATCACGCACTATGAATACCCCTGTGAAGGGTATAACAGAATTACTCCCGTATTCTCGTACGTATTTAAATTCGGTTTTAAGCTAAACACGCGTTTAACTTTGACTATAAATACATCGCTTAACAAAAGCAATTTTCAAAAATTTGTTTAACAACACGCGTCTAACTCACTGAAAAATGTCTAACTTTAAACATGAGTACGCGGGTAGTTTAATAACGCGCGCTTAACCAAGCTCGTCCACCAATTAGCTGGGGAGCGGAGGCCCATTTTTAGGGTTTTTTGGTCCCGGTATGCTGGCACAGGGAGACATATACCAAAATGTTCCTTGAAGTCTGTAGCATACAACCTAGGTGGACATCCTTGCCAACTCGGATGTTAAAATGACCTTTGACCTCGATTTATGGTCAAAGTTCACATGTGTTTCAATGAGACATCAAAACTTTAATTTAACATTGGAAAAAAATTAAAAAACAATATATTGACCATACAAAGTATATCATATTGTTGGGATGACTGTTTAGAACAAAAAAGTCAATCACAACTTTAATTGTCTGTCGATCAATACTTTTTGACCTATGACCTTTTGAAAATGACACGTCAGCAAAATCTGCCATTTTTACCGTTTTTCACGAAATTGGCCAAAAATGACACGTAATCATTATTTTCAAAATATTGTTGGCCCTTGGATGATCGGAATACATCTATATAATATTGCTGGTTAATATACCTGCTTTGATTTAAAGACAATTATAAAATCTACCGGCAATGCAATTTCCATAGCAACCACCATTTATGTCTAAATTTTCCTCCATTTTGACCTATTGTTGACATTTTTAGAGGCCATTTAAGTATGTTGCCATGACAACAGTACACCATTGACGTTCGAAATGTATCTTAATATCAAGTACATTGATATACCAACCTTAAAACATGGTTTATCATTTCTCAATGAGTAACAACATTTTTTTAAAGGAGAAAAACGTGGAATTTTGGCCGAATTTGTAAAAAATAGCCAAAAATTGCCTATTTTTGATGACTTGTCATTTTCAAAAGGTCATAAGTCAAAAAATGTTGATCAACGATCAAAGTTGTGATTAACTTTTTTGCTCTAAATGGTCAGCCCAACAATATGATATACTTTTTTGTTTAATAATTTGTTTTTTAATTTGTTTCCCATGTTAAATTAAAGTTTTGACGTCCCATTGAAACACATGTGAGCTTTGACCCTAAATCGAGGTCAAAGGTCAATTTAACATCCGAGTTGGCAAGGATGTCCGCCTAGGTTATATACTACAGACATCAAGGAACATTTTGGTATATGACTCCCTGTGCCAGCAGACCGGTACCGAAAAACCATGCGCGCTCCCCAGCTAAATTGTACGCCTTGAATGAAGGATTACTCAACCGTGCTCGGTTCAAGCTGACGTGCAAATCGTGTAGTCTCGAAAATACGCGTGCATTTAAAAAAATTCGGTCGATTACTTATATTGTAACCCATTTGGACTACAATAAATTGAATACCTTTACACAGTGAGCGCACGATCACTCTGGGGACGAGATTTGCGGAGTTTGAAATTCGGGTTTTTTCAACACGTCGTTTAAAATTAGACACGAGTTTAATTTAGTCACTGTTTGAAGCTAAAACCGTGGTTTAGTACGAGAATACGTGTTCTCAACACGTCTCCTTCTTGTGATTGTTAGCAAAGGAAAATATATCGCAAATATTATTGTCTGCATAGTTACATGGATCTCACATTTGTTGTATTCTAGGATAATATGCAACATGGGATATACTCATACGATAGTCTACCCTGAGTGACAACACCCAAGGTGACCTCACTCATACGATAGACTACCCTGACCCTGAGCATGCTGAGTGACCTCACCCAGGGTAGATTATAGCCAATCATTCAGCCTATAGCCCAAGGTACAGGGCCGAAGGCAGGCCCGAGTCGGGGATCCAACCTTTCATAAGTATCCAATATTTCGCGTTTATACGCTATTTGCCATCCTTTTTATTAATCTAGTCTTTACCTCTTAGACCACCTACCCATCCCCGAACGTATGTCCGTCCTTTCATCGGTGTCAAAATAGTACAATATGTTACACTATGTATGTTCCTTATCGATATAATGTTCCTTATCGCTATAGAGGGTGCTATAGTCTACCCTAAGTGAGGCTATCTTGGGTCATGTCACTCAGGGTAGACTATCAGACTATTATTGAGTATATCCATTGCTACATGAAGATAAACATTGTCAATTTCATGCTTTTATGTTGCAGATATACTCGGCTTTCAGCGTAGCCTTCCAGTCGTGGACGATATCTAACAATCACCAAACAGGCGAAGGTAGGCTAACCTGAACTGACGGTTTAATTAACAGGAACAAATTACTCGAATTCGGCAATCATTTCCGATTTGCATTGAACCCTGCAAGACATTTAGATACTGCTTCTGCGTGTATTGCACGTATGATCGTAACTGTGGAAACGTGTTTTGTCGTAAATAAAACAAAAATGCTACTACTAATATGGCGCTAAATTTTGCGTAAGACGTAAAAAATCCTAAACATATGAATTTTTACCCGGGAATTTTACAACGACGGCTTATATTTTTCAAAGATGGCTTATATTTTACAAGGATAGTTTATATTTTACAATGACGGCTTATATTTTACAATGACGGCTTATATTTTACAATGACGGCTTATATTTTACAATGACGGCTTATATTTTACAATGACGGCTTATATTTTACAATGACGGCTTATATTTTACAATGACGGCTTATATTTTACAATGACGGCTTATATTTTACAATGTGGTGCCAATATTCATGAACATTAGCTATACAGTACTATCTGTGGATCCTTTCGAACTATATATATAGGCAACATTTCTATCCGTCCAAGTTAGATTTAGTATTTATTCTTTGGGTGGTGCATACAAATGAATGTAGCTTCATCATAAGAGACTGGAATCTCAGGTATTCTTAACAACTTTTCAATCAACCAGCTTACAAAACAAAAAACTGAATCGCATTAACATATTTGAAACTGTTTGGCAATTCGTAGCTAAATACGGTAACTGAAAACCTTCCAGTTTGATTAACGGTTCTACATATTTGTATTATTCTGGATGCTATGAATTTAATCACGAATATTCCCATCGGCTATTAAACACGCATACGTATAGCGCCGTATTCTCCTACTAAACACGATTTTAGCTTCAAACGCGTGTTTATCTTTTAAACGATGTGTTTAACAAAACCCGATTTTAAACACCGCAAATCTCGTCCCCAGAGTGGTCGTGTAATTTATTGTGGCCCAAATGGGTTACATCGACCGAATTTCAGAAATGCACCTGTATCTTTAGACTACACGCTCTGTATGTCAGCTTGCATGGTTGAGTAATCATTCAAGGCGTAGGCCTACAATTGGTGCACGAGTTTAGTTTTAAGTGAGTAAGACGCGTGTTTAAGTTAAACACATTTTGGAAAATTGCGTTTAGTTAAACGATGTGTTTAAAGTCAAAGTTAAACACG
This sequence comes from Ophiura sarsii, assembly GCA_035610835.1. Taxonomy (NCBI): domain Eukaryota; kingdom Metazoa; phylum Echinodermata; class Ophiuroidea; order Amphilepidida; family Ophiuridae; genus Ophiura; species Ophiura sarsii. The sequence continues at coordinate 26,846,912 of CM069450.1, read as the reverse complement.
TTTTTAGCTTAAAACCACGTTTAAACACGTACGAGAATACTGGCCATAATTTATTGTCTGGAAATAATAATAATAATAATAATAATGATAATAATCAATTTATATAGCGCCGTCTATCTATGTAGCCTATTCCGAGGCGTTGTAGCCTATAAATATTATTACGCTGCCGTTAGGAAATCGTCACAATCATTTCGCTTCACTTATGTAGCAAATGGCTAAATGCTCAACCATATCAGCACTTGGATTGTCATATCACCCTTAACAGCTACCCAATCTAGCTTGGGTGAACGAAGCAATGGTGACTAATGCCCAAAACAAGTTGGCCACGGCGGGGCTAGAACTCACAACCTTATGATCATGAGTCCCGCGCTGTTCCGCTTGACCACACATGCTCTCAAAAAGCATTCTGACATTCGGCAGTTGTGGTGAGAAACCCTGGAAAAGTAGCCGCTAAAATCAATGAACTACTCGACTTTTCTCAAGATCGGTATTGATGGATATTAAAAACGTGGCAGAATTTAATTTGGTTAGATACTGACTGATCTGCATGGTTTGATTTAAAGGAGACGTGATGTATCTCCCAGCAATAAAAGAGATACCTAGAAAGATAACGATTAGACTGATACTCTGTGTCGCCCTCTTACGCCGCTATCTTGCAGGCGCCGTATATTTCGTACAGCCTTAGCGGCCGTACGGTTATATTGAAGACTTGGGGATGTAGTCTAAATAACGATGTTGGATGATGATAACATATACAGGCAATATAATGCAAGCGGGACTGAATGCACGTGGAACGGCAATGATTCGTGACACGACTTGTCTGTGAACCAAAAAAAGAGAGTTTTAAACACATTTCTGTGAGTGTTATCCAATGCTTAACACTTTGCACGGGGCTATTATTAGTTTTACCATGTAAAAAAACGATTTTTCAGAAACGTTCCCCAAATTTCAAAGTCTTATCTTAAGAGTTACTGAACCAATACGACGCATGTTTGTACTTGTTTTAATGCATTTCTCACGGTGATTCCAAATATGGTGATGAAATTCAATAATGTTGATATTAGTTAATCATTTTGTTACATTTTGAAAATGTCGTCTGCAGACGTTTGACGTGTGGAAAATGTTAATGTTTCAACACGCATTACTATTAATACGGCCACGTGATAGTATTGGAATAATTAAAATCAGTTCAGAGATGGCCACGAATGACACAAATCTGCATTATTGTATTGGGGTAACACGTTATCATAGGTAGCCATAATGATCTATTTATTAATAATTAAATTGCATGCTCAAAATTAAGACATTGAATTGTAAAGTAGGCCTAATTGCAGTTGAGTTCGAATATTAACGCTTTACACGCAGCAGGCGTCTGCAGACGACGGTTCCAAAACTTCACAAAATGATTCATCAATGTCAAGCTTATTGAATTTCATCACGCCATTTGGAATCACCATGATAAATGCATTAAACTAAGTACAAATATGCGTCGTATTGGTTCAGTAATTCTTGAGATAAGACTTTGAAAGTTTGGAAAGGTTCTGACAAGTCTGTTTTGTATATGGCAAAACTAACAGCCGCATGGAAAGTGTTAACTTCATTCTATGCAATATTAAAAGGTATGTTTTTCGGTGATTAATTACAAATAGCCGGGATGAACCATCAACTACGTACTTGTTTGTTCGGACCGTTGGCATACTACAACACTCTGACGCCATCTACTTGTAAACATGTATTACACATTCCACACCTCCTCTCACAGTAATAGATCCTTCGCCAAGAATAACAACCTTTAAAGGCATATTATGTGATCTTTTCCAGAGAGCGCCCTCTATTCATGTTTTTTTTTAGAAAGTAGATTTTCTTGCAGATTTACATTTCTGATCACAAATCGTACATACATTCCAAGTAACAGAGCGATACGATTCCTAATTACCTCAAAAGCATGGTTTTAGAGTGAATTTAGAGTGAAAATATAACTGTCGTGTTAACCCGACAGTTTATTTTCACTCTAAAACCATGATTTTGAAGTAATTAAGAATCGCATCGCCCTGTAACTTGGAATGTATGTACGATTTATGTGTAAATCTGCAAGAAAATCTGCTTTCATTTTTTTTTCGATGTTGAGGGAAAGATCACATAATATACCTTTAAATTAAAACTCCTTCATTTATCTTGTTTTGTTTATTTTCTCCCTGCGCAGGTGATAAGGAAATCGTAAGCAACAACGAAGTGATATTTATTACAACATGCGTGGATATTGGTCTCTACGTATTTCTGTTCATGGGTTCTATACTAGTAATGGTCGGTGCAACAAATGTAAGCCAATTGTTTTAAATACACAGAAAAAACAATTAGGTAAAATAGTATGTACAAAATACACAATACGCGTAATAATAAAGATGCCGAGTGACAAGAGCGTGATAAGAAATTCAATTCGTGATATTGCTATTTCAATTGCGTTTATAAATGAATTGGACTTAATAGTAGTGATATGACACAATCAAAGAACATTTCTCGTACAGTCTAGCATATGCTTCGCTTTCATCACATGACCACTGATTTCTGTCGCCATTGTCTACTGGTTCCTATTGACATTACATTGCAATGACAGGCACGTTGTTAAAGGGGTGTATTTAAGGACATCTTCTTGCAAGTAGTACAGTGACTTCCATCTAATTTTAGTCCTCCCTTGTTTTCCTTAAAGACACTTTATATTTTTAATAACACATTTAATTTGGATTCAACTTCTTTTTGACGGGGGAGATTAGCGACCCCGTCATTTGAAACGACGTTTCTAAGTCGTAACCTTTTCACAAACCCCTAAAATTCGCGGCATTTGCTAATATTAATAACTTGCATTAATCATCTTCTGAAGCGATTTTGTTGTAAAATGTAATTGATATTGTTATAATATGAAGGTAAGAGGACACAGTAAGTTATTTCAGCTATTTGGATGCCATTTAGTAATATACTAAGCTATTTGGATGCTATTTTGTATTATATTATATGATTTAGTAATATACTGAGTCACTGAGTCCACGGCCTCTTTGTTCCGTGTTGCCTTGGTCTCGCAATTAGCCCAATGATTATGGCGAACCCTAGGCTACATCCCCCAGTCATCAATATTACCGTACGGACGCTAAAGCTGTACAAATATCGGAGCCTGCAAGATAGCGACATAAGAGGGCGGCTGAGAGTTACAGTCTAGGTGAACCCTTCAATATGATTAGCCCAATGATATGGCAACAACCCCTCGACCTTTGCCATGCGACACGAAAACAAGACTAGAAGTGACGTCATGATTATTACTTCTCCGAGATGCGCAGAACTCCGCCATTTTGTACACATTTTAAACCGACAGAAACATTCTGCGCAAGTACGTGTAAACCAATGGGATTTTTAACTCTGGACGAAAGTGAAAATGAACCGCCGATATTTCAAGATTTACCATACTTTGTTTTAGTTATTTGAAGATGACACTCAATCTTTAGGTTTGGCTTTGATGGTACGTGATCAGAGATCAAGTAGGGAATCTTTTGGCGTAGCACTTTTTGCTACATATTTGTGCATTAGTGTTCAAAAGTGTGTCGTATTTCGTGATGCTACATTGGTTAAATCGAACGCTGCGTGGTGGTATGCACTATGCAGGTTATTACGGGGCTTGGGCTCTACTGTGGGTTGGGTTTGGGAATTCACGGAGAGTGAGACCATGGATTCTAATAAGTCCATGGTGAGACTTACGGGATACGGGTACCCGTGACACGCACGTATAGAATGACCCGTGTCACGTAAGAGAAAAAGCACGGGATAACTCAAGCCTACTTTCAACAGTCTTCTATCTCCCCCGTCCAGTTTTTTTTAAATACCTTGTTTCAGTTATGCCTATCTGAACTATGTAGTGTAGGTTGGAAGTAAGGCGGCCTGCAGCTGTTAACACATGTGTTGTACGGTTTGTTTTGCGGAAAAGCACTGTCGGCACTTAATTAAGGGGGCTGTTACACCTTCAGCATAGCCTCCGTAAAACTACCCTAACTTCTTCATTATTCATTTAATCTATATAAAAGTATACAGTTTTTTGCAGAAAAGTGTTCAATGAATCCAACCATGATAATGAAATTGCCCATTTTGGAGAAAAAAAATTTGCCTCCAAAATCATGAAAATCACATTTTTGGCACTCTTTTGGCACTTTTTGGTCAATAATTCAAAAAATAAAAAAGATTAAAAAAAACCCCGATTCCTAGGGAATTGTATTAGGAATATAATGAAACTAGTATGACAAAATTTGACAAAATATATTTAGAGTTATCTTTGCAGAACCTAAAATGGGTCAAAAAACGTTTTTTTTTATGATTTTCTCCAAAATGGGCAATTTCATTATCATAGTCGGATTCATTGAACCCTTTTCTGCAAAAAAATGTATACTTTTATATAGATTAAATGAATAATGAGAAAGTTGCGGCAGTTTTACGGAGGCTATGCTGAAGGTGTACAACTCCCTTAAGTGGTGTTGCTAAGCATGCCGGACTGCAGAAGAAATCTTCTTTGTGAAATATAGTCTTGATATTGATAAGTGCTCAGAACAACATTGGCTTCGTTATATACATGCGCATAACATCAACAGTTAGCTCCAACGTAAACATATGAATTATAAATGTTATGTAGAAATGTCAAGAACCAAATCGAGGTACACTTTTTCTTTTTCGTAATTGCATTTGGTGTTGCAACACCAGGTGCAACACGCAGCCTCAGTATAGCTATAGGAAGGTTATTTCTGGCTCAATATTATAGGATGTCGATTGATAGAAGATGTTTATCAACACGATCTCTATCCCCGACAATAACTAATCCAACTTAACCCCCTGGGGTCTACCTGTCTATCTTACAGTGGTTCTGATTGGTTTATTACAAGATGTACTCGAATGAATAGCCAATTCAAATGCAGCTTGTAAAATGTTTCACTACCATCTTTATCAGGGATACAATTATTCTAACAATGTCTCTCATTGGTTCAATAAATGATGTATTGATCTTTTTAACCAATCGGCCGGTAGTTCTCAGGGGGTTAATTAAAATACAGATAACCTCTATTGGCAAAAGTCTAGTAAAACACACGTCTAACACATGTGTATAATGACATACGTCTCAAAGAAGATTTCTTGTGCATCCCAGCATGCTTAGCAACACTCAGGCAACACTACACTTGCAACAGGGCTTTTCTCTCTAAACAAACAGTGCCAAACATGTGTTAAAGTAAACAGCTGGAGGCCGTCTGACTTCCACCTTCTAATACATGGTATAGATAGGCAGAACTTTAACCACAGATATGAAAAGAAGTTGAATCCCAACCAAATATTTTATTCAAAAAATCAAGGGTCTTTATGAAAAACAAGAGAGGACTGAATTGTGAATTGAAGTTACACCAATTGTCCTACTTGCAGCAGGGTTTTCTTAAAGACCCTCGTTTAACAACATTACCGGCCTTTCCGTGTACTGTAATGTCAACGGGAACCTGTAGACACTGGTGACAGAAATCAGTGGTCATGTGATGAAAGTGAAGCATGCTGGTACTGCACAAGAGATCTTCTTTGCATACGTCTAAAACACAAGTATTGAACATGAGTGTATTGACATGAGTGTAAAACAAAAGTATGAAAAATTTGAAAAACTGTGTCATATCAGATCTATTAAAACTTTATGTTAGCCTAAAACCGAAACCAGCTTGTTACCTAACAGGATGCCAAACGTATTTTAATTTTAGCAGTTTTGGTTTGAATTTTTAAAATCAACTCTGCCTGAATTCTATTTTTAAACCCCAAAAAAGATTGCACAACAATTTCTTTGTCTACAAATTTATGTTTGTAAACAAAATAAAGTTTGCAATTTGTAATTTCACCATAGGTGACTGAAAGCAGATTTTATGATAAGATCACAACTAAAAATAAAAATAAAAATAATCAAAACGGCGTTTTTGCATTTAGGTTTTCAGGCCGACAATACCTACACGAAACAAACTTTTAAATATTTGGTTTTATGCTATATACAGGGTGTATCAAAAAAATTAGGACACTTTTTGATGATGGTTTAAATCCTTGTTAAATCACTGAAGCATGACCAATTTTTATTTCAATGTAAAGTACAACCGATAAAGATAAAATCCTGAAGAGATGAGAAAAATCCATCATTAATTAAGGAAATTGTGACCTATTAGGCAAGGCAATCTATTTTGTAGTATGTACAATGGGCATTCACACAGTAACAGTAGAGTAACATGAACGCGCACACTATTTATGCCAATATCATGGTAATGAACCATCTACAGTGGGTTCGAGAACTTTTTTTAATTTGCACAGAATATGCATGCATCTGATTTGTGGATTATTTAGCCAGTATTGATTTGTGCCAGAATTAAATGGATTACCAAACTAATCTTTGCTATTGACTGATAGATTATTTTCTATGTTTATAATTATTGTAACGTATTGAAACGTAAACCATGTTATTTACTGGTCTATACATGTAAATCCCATTGTACAAACCAGTAAATGACATGGTTTACGCAAATTATGCTAGTTTTCTTATTTTTCATCGGATTGATCTCATATTTTCAGGATATCATAATAATTAATTGGGCTTTACATTGAGACTAAATTGGTCATGGTCCAATGATTATAACAAGTATTACACCGTCATGAAAAAGTGTCCTAATTTTTTTGATACACCCTGTATGTGATCATATTGTTTAATATGAGGATACATGTATTATGTCTCCATGGTATGTTTTGTTTTTATACCCAGCTGAATCGTTATCTGCTTGTCATATTTCTGATTGTGATGGGACTGCTAGTCATTCTACAAGGAGTTGGAAGTGTCTTATATATTGCCATACTAGTAAGTAACTACAAGATACTGAATCAATACAAGGCGTGTCAAAAAATTGTCCCATGTGAAAACACTTTTTTTTTTGTGGCCATGAAAAATATATAATTGTGTGTGAAATTGTAAATAGTAATAATCATGTTCAGCAATCCTTATCATAAGAAATTTTGAATCCCTATTGGAGCCGTCATTATAAATTAATGGCAAATCTACTCAGGCTTGTCAACATTAGCTTTGGCCACTTTTCATGTATGAAACAACACATTGATGTATCTCTTTCAATGAATCATCATTGGAATCTCAAATGCAGTTTTTTTTAGTTGAAAATCTAAATCCTGATCAAATGTGTCCAACGTGGGATTCGCACTTACTCGCAACTTACTCGATGAAAATTAGCCGACTTCTTTTAAAATATAACGTCATTAGCATATTCACTTTTGATGTTTGCCATGACACGAATGTATTATGTATACGGTATTATTCCTAAGTTTGATATAATCGTTATAGTTACTCATACAAATATGTGGAAGAAAGTGTATACATCTTTTGCAAAATAGATTGGAAACTTCAAATAATTATATGAAACGCAAAAAAAGAAGAAGAAAAAAGAGGAAATGTACCGTAGGAAAAAATCAGATCAATTTGGTCAAGACCAAGGCTTGTTATCGCGCACTAGCAATATAAACGATTAAAACTAGGCTGAGGAGTTGTGGTAACTGCAGCGAGAAGGAAATGTTTAATATAGAACATTAATCACGAACAACGTTTAAGGTCAAATGAGTGCACGAAGGCTAGCGGATAAGGGAACAGTTCCATTTATCATAATCTGTTGTTCCTTTTATACTCGATAAAGTTATCGAGCCTGCATTGAAGCTCGATACACTTTGGACTCGATATTGTTTAAGTTGAGGCTCCATAAAATTATATGCATTGGCTCTCGATATCGGGCTTGATATGAGGGTAATGTCTGTAGTCACTAATACCATGGGAAGTGTTAAGCAAAATATAGAGAGGGTAATGTTAAATGTGAATGCTTGTGACTATCATATCGAATCTGTTATCGAGACCGTATCGAGTACTCAATACGACGACGGGGCAATAAATAACCTGACGCTCTATTTACATGCCGCGCCACTTGTCCTTCGTTATATTAAGACCCGGGATATTATGCTGCTCGATAACTAATCCCCTGCGGCTATCGATACGGGGCTCGATATTTTCAAAAATATGTCCCGATAAATCACTCGTCGAGTCTCGACACGGTCTCGAGAATTGTATCTAGTATAAACAGTTCCCTAAGATTCTTTTCAGTAGACGAAGATGACCTGAATCTAAAATAACCCGAATCATTTTTCGTTATCTGTTCGTGTGCCAAACGATCAAACGTTATTCAATTGTCGAATTTGGCTTTGTTGGGAACAGATCGTAGCAACCATTATTATTAAACTTCAAAATGTCTTCAACAGTAAATTGAGTTAAAATTATCAAATGTCAAATGCAAATTTCAAAGTCCCCTTCCTTCCTCTTAAAAGGTAACGATCATATATTGATATTCATACTTTTTGATGATAGACATGACGGATATGATAGAGGACCTTTGACTTGCATTTTACTTTTGATAATTTTGACTTAATTTAATTTTGAATAAGAAATGTTAGAGTGTCAACGATCCATCATGTGCAATATAGGGCTTTTATAGATTATTATCAACACACGTTCGCTCTCAGTTTCGTATATACAAGCACATTGGACATTTTGATGAAATGCTTGGCAATCTTAACGCTTTCCACGCGGCTATTATTTTTACCATACACAAAACAGATTTTTCAGAAACCTTTCATAATTTTCAAAGTCTATCTGAAACAGTGGCGTAGCTAGGATTTTTTTCAGGGGGTTGGGGGGGGGGCAAGATTTCTAAAATGTTCGTAAAAGGTTGCCCCAATTTTTTTTCTAGTCACTTACCTCGTAAATTTCACGTAAGTGGGGGGGGGGCTCAAAAAAATTCGCACAGTCCAAAAAAAATCGCACAGTCTAAAATTATAGCACGTTAAATGTACTACATTTACAATTTTGCCTTCTATTTGGCTAATAACCTCTGTCTTTGTTCTCAATTTTTTCCTATTTCCTTTTTTTCTCACTTTTTTTTTTTAAAGGGGTGGGGGGCGGGGGCACAAATTGGATTTTTTCGTCAGGGGGGGCATTTCCCCCCTGCCCCCCCTGAGCTACGCCACTGATCTCAAAGATTACTGACCAAACACTAGGCATGTTTGTACTTATTTCAATGCATTTCTAATGGTGATTCCAAATTTGGTAATGAAATTAAAAAATGTTGACATTTTTGAAACATTTTGTGAACATTTTGTCGTCTGCAGCCGGCCGCCTGCCGCATGGAAAGCGTTAAAGTAACGTCATTTTGCCCTTTCGCGTTACAACACTACAGAGGTTTAATATAGCTAACGGTGTTGGATTTCATGTTACTTCGTCGTGTTGGATTTCATGTTAGCTTGTTCAACAGCAGAAGGACGTCTAATTTACAGCCGTGTTGCTATGCAATACGTTCGCCCTATAAGGTGTCTCAGAATTACGTATAAAGTGTCAGCGCATGATGGTATGGGGATAGGCTGTGATTTTTCGCTGCATTCTTGGAAACAATGCTTTTCCAGGGGGGAGGAGGGGGGGCTGCCCCCCGTAAAACTTGACAATATACCTGTTTGGTATACCACTGTACCTTTTTCAGAGACATACACATCCCCGTAAGGCACTTTTGCCCAAGGGGGGGGGGGGGCGTTTTCACCTAAAATTTTCGTAAAAGTAGTGGGGGGGGGGGGGGGGTGGGGGGGGGGTGGGGTTAGAAGTCAACAAATTTCGCACGTCAACAAATTTCGCACGGACACAAAATTTCGCACTCCAAAAAGCACTGTAGTCAATGTTTTATGAGTAGTTTTACTATCATTGATATTTGAAACTAAGAAAAACGCAATTTTTACCTTCAAAAAAAAAAAAATCAAAGGGGGGCGTTCGCAACTGTCGCCCCCTCATCTGACGGGCCTGATACATGTATGTAGGTTCCGTTGGCACATTTGCGACTTCTACCATGCGACATTTTTGGCCGGTTTGGGACGACCACATCGCTACCCCCACCCCTTTTAACGATTATTTTTGGGTACCAATTAAAAAAAAAAGGTCTTGGTCAGCCCCTTGGTCAACTCTAAGCTACAAGCTACTTTAAGCTACACTCATCTCATATACTGTTGCATTGATTGTCAATTAGAATCTTTGACCGCTCTATATCGCTACTCCGGGTCACTACTATCTAGTTTGTACTCTGTGTATCGGAGACGGTCGGTTAGCTCAGTGGTTGGAGCATTCGACTAGTGTTCGAAAGGTTACGGGTTCGAGTCCCGCACCGGCTCATGTCGTTGTTTTTTAATGTTGGGATATGAGTCGATTTCTTGTTATGTTTGTTACAGTTGTGGAACTTGCGGTATATATCTGCCTCGCTGTTATTATTTAATTGTTCAAGTTCCCAATTGAATCGCCTATGCGATCCTCTATAATATGTTGGTACGTGATGCGTAACCCTTTAGTCTCATCTTCGGTCGGATGGGGTGTTTGTATGTACAATTATTGAGTTGATTGAATCTTGTTGGTTGGTAACAAGGGGGTCTTCCACTGAATTCAAAATGGCTACCTATACATGGGATCAACATTGAAATTGCGTCACTAAGCTTAATTAAACGCGTACAAACTTGTTTTACAATAAATGTGTAAAATAATCAATATGAACTTTTGATATTTAAACCTGTTTTGTAATGTGACATTGGTACCTTGACATTTTACTGTCTCACAATAATGATAATGACATCTCATTAACAATTCATTTCCCTGCCAGTTTTGCTTTGTCGGCTATCTTTAGCCATTGCAGATTTAGTGTTGTGATTTAATTACAATTTTGTTTTGATTTAATTACTACTTTCCCATTCACCTTTACGTATCTTTCTACGTAAAAATATTGTTTTATACATTATGTGCCTTGAGAAAGAAAGAACTGGCACCTTTTTTTAAAGAAAAATGGTCAGGCCTACAATATATTTAATACCAATGATAGTGTGGTAAAAAAGCCACATTTTTTAGTTTCATTAAAAAATACAACAAATTTAAATTCGACCGTTGCGGTATAAATTTGAGATCAATTTGAATAGAACCTGGTATTTTAAAGGCAATCAACAGGATGACAATACCACACAGTATTGTTGGCTGGTTGATTCAGCGATATGCAAATCAATGAAACTGGTGAAAATCTGAAAAAGCACATGAATATCGGATACAAAATCTTCAATTGAGAGGAAATAAATAGAAATGTGGAAGAATGAGTAAGAACTGAAATGAGGCATCTCAACTGATTAAGAAGGCGAGCCGTATTTAGAATACATGAAGCATGGCTCTATAATTCGACCATACCAGCCCGTGGCCAGGATTGGCTTCAATACTGGGGTTTTACTAAAATAAGTGTGCAAAAATGCATTAACATTGATTTTATGCAGACCAAAAATCTTTGTGACGCCTTTGCGAAAAAAGTCACCCGAGAGTTGGAAATAATTATAATACTAAAGTAGTAAATAATATACTTAAGATCCTCAGCATGCCTCAAGTGCATCATGGTAATCATGAGACACTTTATCATACTATCATAGTCATCATCATCATATCATAGTCATCATATCATAGTCATCATATCATAGTCATGATATGATGATATACCGTGCAATTGGTGCATACCCATAATCGGAGGGACAATTTATACAGCAAAATGTTTGACTCGACAATTTTTTTGGTAAAACCGGTGCAACAGCGATATTTAGCCCGGTAACATCAGTTCCAAACACCACATTCCAATTCAATCGGGTGGGTACAATAGTATTACATGTATATTCAGCTCTGAACTCGATTTCATTTAAAACTCAATTGGATTGGGTGACTAAAAATTATTTTACTAAATTTACAAAATTATACCTCACTGAATGGGTACTTGAAGTACCCACTCAGTGAGGTGTTAATCACCGATCCCTTGTCACTCCTTTTAACAATATAGAAAAAATGATCGCGATTTCCCCGCTCTTTCCTCTACTGCCCTAAGTCAAATTACCTCACGCAATCTCAATTCAGTTTGAAAAAGAAAAGGCAAATTGGGGTGGTTAACAACCTTGCTTCATGAGTGCAGTCAGGAACTGCCTTCCAAATAGATTTCCAATTGAATATGAGATTCAGAAAGCGTCTCATAAACTATAGTGGTTTTGCCAGATTGGGGATACAACCATGGAAATAAGAACTGCCTTTCTAAACACCTTTGTGTTGCAAGCATCACTTGGTGTACCATTGCGAATGATATCTATGTTCTCACACAAATTCGGATGACCACTAGCCTGCCTAATCTGGGAATTGGAGAATTTATGACCGGTCAATTTTCGGTGGAGCTGCGTTTCCACTCCCGGGTTTCCACTACGCTTGACTGACTTCAGAGTTTTTCCTTCTTTTTTACGATAACTCAAAAGGAACATTTTGTATTATCGTCCATCGTACAAATCCATGAAAAATGAAACAAGACCAATGCGAATGTTGTCACATCCACGGTATCCAAGGATCCACGGTAACTACAAATGTGTATTTGTACGATGGGTCACGCATAAATGCTCCCGCAACGTCATTGTAAAAGCCCAGCCAGAGATTTTAAAAGCACATTTTAATATAAAACTTGGAAAAAGTGTACTTTAGATCCCAGATTCTGGACTGTATTGGTATCGTCCGATACTGGAACACCCAGTATCGATCGAAACTGATACAAAGTCAGTGTTCCAGTATCGGCCGATACTGGCACATATAAAATGAGCCAGCATCGGGCGATACTGGCGATACTGGAACCGGTCGATTATGTATCAGTATCGTTCAATCTGGGATACAACATTAATGGTAGCAGGTGCACCAGTATATCGCCCAGTTGTATCGCCCGATACTGGAACATGAAAACGTTCCAGTATCGCTCGATACTGGAACCATGGGAACGCAATTTGGTGTCCCAAAATCGACCGATACTGGAACAGTAAAATCGTAGCAGTATCGACCGATAATGGCATCTTTTATGTTCCAGTACTGAACGATACTGGCATACCCTGGGACCTAAAGTAAACTTTGTCCAAAAACCTAAGACAATTCGTGGTATTTCATAGAGGCGTATAGTGTGTACGTCACTCTGACGAAACCGACCAAATCAATTGTTGATTACCAACTAACTAATTGATTTTGCATGTGGGACTGTGTCAACATAATTAAGAACACGATATTTCAAAATAATATGTTAAACATAACAAAAACGGCCAAGGTTTACCGTACGTCACTATATGTAATACCACCGACGATACCGATGATACGCCACTAATTGTTATAATATAGCTTATGAATGACGAGTGCTTGCATTCAATAAATACGATTACATCTATGATGTTTTTCGACAATCCATTTTTTCTCTTTTCCTGTTGCTATAGCTTGTACCCAATGTGATATAAGGATGAGATATAATAACCTTATATTTTTATTTCTTGTTTAGTTACGACATCCTAACGCATACGTTGTGGTTTTGATGATGATAGCAGTATTATTTACATGCATTGATGTAAGTAGAACAAAATGATATATAACAAAATTCGGTCAAGTGAATTATGTAAACCCCTACTTGAACGTACTAAATATGTATTCATTTAAGAATCTGTTACAGAATATAGATACACGATGCAAGAGTAGGTAAAATGGAGCTTTCTCGACTGCCTTCAAATTCATAACATGTACACCAGCTGCGGAAGCATCATAATTTTGGAGGGTCGGGGACATTTTAGGGGGACGCGGACATATTTGATACACGTGTTCTAATGGGGCATTGGGAGGGGAATGGGGGCGCAGAGTGGGTCATGACATTTAGGGATGGGGCACGTCCCCATGCGTCCCCCGCGCTTCCGTCACCTATGCACCACCATAACGAGAATTTACCGGTATCTTGGATTTTAGTGCTGAGCGCCCGGTTTTCTTGTGGAGTATTGGGTAAGAGTCATATAATCGGGATTATGTTGATTACCTGGAAGCAAACGGTGCCTTTACTGACTACAGTGATTAGGTAGGCTTATATAGGTTATCCATTATGCAGAATTGCAGCCAGGATAAGCAGCCATCTTGTCGGGATTACCAAACTTTTTAAGGTTTGCAGTAATAAAGATGTACACCTGTTTCATAATAGTTAATAGATCAATGCTATGAACGGGGCGTCACGCACCAACTCTATTCAATATACAATAGGCCGCGTGCGAATCGCTTTTGTTGACCTTCCACCTGACTATATGGATAACCTATTTAGGCCACACGATAGCGAAAATACGACGGGCAATCAGATGCAACCACACGAAAAGTCGTTCCTTTTCTAACCCAGCAAAGCGACCCGGAAGTTTTCACCCGTAACGATACTGCTTCGCAGTCATAGTTGACCTCGTAATAGCACGATATAAATGAGCTCTTTTCATGATTATAATCACACATTTCAAACACATTTGCCATGAAATTGTAAAATAAAAAGGCATATTATGCGAATAATATAATCTAATATTAGCTGTGACTTCATGACATGTTGCATTTTCGGTGCAAATTATTGTCATCACACACAGCCGAATTCGAGAAAAACTTGACGAAACTAAAGCCAAATTAACAGTAAATATTCCCTTTTTGAAGAATTAGGCACCAATTGTATTGATGATGGTATCATAATATTCATAGTCTTTTGTAACTAGAAACATGCTTAAAATATTATGAAATTATTTAGTCCAGTCAAGTGAATAGTTAATAAAATGGGTGTCCGAATCTGGCTCGAGCTATATTCATTTCGTACCGTCGTTGGGTTGTTGATGAAGTGCTTAAATCTCACGAATAGAATTAGTTTCGCTTGAGAGCTCAGATGGTAGAGCGTTAGACTGAAGAGCGAGAGGTCTGGGTTCGAAATCGATCCTTCTGCTCTGCACAATTTCATATGATATTTTTTTTCTCGTCAAAATCATTTTTCACAATTTCATCACACAAAATGCATAAATTCGGACGTTTTCATTGCAAAAACGGTATTTTTTCCCAACATTTCTAATGAATTCAAACGCGGGCATGAAAATGAAGCGCGGGCGGGTTATATGAAACTAAAAATCAAGTTGGCGAGGCCTAACGGGGGATCGTAAGTTTCGTTTTCTGACCGAAAATCGGTGAAAATCAAACTCCGTTTTTCTTATCAAAAAAGAAGTCGGGCATCAATGTTTTTGATATGAAATTAAAGCTTAAGATTCCGTTAGTACGGAAATTGCTCTTAAAATATCGTACGAATTTTAGTCCAGTCAAGTGAATAGTTACAAGAAGCAAAGTCACGAAAGTTTTTAAATTCTAAAATTAGCGATAAAATCACTGTTTGTGGACCAAATATGTCAGATTTGGCATCATATTATAGAGAAAATTACGAACAATCCACCTACCTCGCCATCATGGCTGCCAGCTAACCCTACCTCAATTAATTCAGGGAAAACAAACTTCTCGTAAGATTTTAGCGCAAGGTTGACATCCTGAAATCGATCTTTGCGCGGGTTAGAAATCGGCAAGGTCACGCATTGAAAGCGGCCTGTTGCGTACTGACTGCAATACCTCAAATTATTTACCTGTGGGATTTACGACTCATGATTTCCTCGTTCAACCTCCCGAGTCGTGGTGTGTCTGGATAGAAAATTATCCCGAACACGTTTGGGATGGAAATGTTGAGAAAACTATCCGGGAGTGACAATAAGCGAAATGATTTAGCGGGGGAAAATAGAACTCGTAGGCGGCGGGAGTCGAACCTAGGTTTACTAGCATAAGAGTCAGTGTCTTACCTCACTCGGCCAGGGTGTCGTATTTGCCCGATTAACTGGGGTAGCATGTACCGCCAGCATGGTTTTCAAATGGTCTTCATGGGTTTCAGGATGATTTAGATTCGTTTGACATTTTCAACGTGATGCTTCAATTAGTCGATTAATTTTAAAATTTAAAATTACTATTTTGGGGATTTATTCACCGACAGACTTGTGCAAAATATTTATAATGCAGCGGACGTAAATGTCGTAAAGACTTCTGGCGTGCACTAAGATCTTTATCCCAAACTAATTCTCGCTTCATGATAATTTCATCAATATGCATATATCATTGCAGTCCACTGATCTTGCGTCAGCATTATTATGTTATGATCCTACCGTATTGTCATATTCGCATAATTTGATTTTAATGTATTACTGTTTTGTAAGTTCTGTTTTGTTTTTCTTTCAGTTAATGTGTGAATTGTGCGTATTTTCATTCTATCAAGAACTTCGTCAAGAATCTACGTCCCAAATACGAGCACGGTATCATTCAGGAGTAAGTATGATATCAAAACAGTCTGTCACATTGAACAGGAAATGAATTTTCTTAACGGCGGATGAATTGTATTTTAAGGCTCATACAGGGTGTATCAGAATGAACTTTACCGTGTTTCTAAAATACTAAAATAATACAAATTGATTATTGTTTTAAATATAAATATATAGCTCTTTTGGTACTTGTGTGGTAAGACTTAATCGAAAATCGATGAAAAACGGAGGATCCATTTTGAATCAATCCTCTCTAGCACTACCCCCAACATTTCAAACAATGAAGCCCACACCACAAAAGCAATTTTCGAAACCCTCGCCAAAAAACCACTCAAGCAGACCAAAAACCCGGTATATTCATTTGTTGGTATGCACACAATTATCGATTGATGTCAACATGTTAGTGTCGTTAAGAAGAGGGTTCAATAATTATAATTATAATTATCTATATACTAATTTTCGGTCCCTCGCCTGATTAGATAGTTCAATAATAATTTTACACTCGCGTCCCTCTTCAACTGAAAAAGCGTGGTAATTGCGCCTCTAATAGACGAGCTAATTAGATAGTTCAATGCCAGTATTTTCCCGTTTTCAGACATGCGCAGAAAGGATCACAGATGATAATCCGAAATGTTGAATTTCTTTTACTCGAGTAGCTACTGCTCGGGCAAAAATTGTGGTTTTCGGAGTGAGTGATGACATATGGTCTTCACCCAAAATATTTTCATCAGGGATATAGCTACATTTCTGTATATGCGGTCGTTTGTTATTCTTAAAGATCGCATGAGTACAAGCATTTATACGTGACTAAACGTCCGACAAATAACATTATTTTACGACATTTTCTAAATGTAAATAAAAACTCTTACACAGATCTTAAAGTGACACTTTCGCATTAGTAACATAGATGAACGCGTAGTTTGCTAACGATAAAGAAACTGTGGCGGTACCATAACAACCGTTACGATGTTGAAGCTTCGCGGCCGCGTTTATCATGGCGCGCGCGTTTCGGCGCACACGTAATGACGCATACAAAATGTATACGCGTTTGTGGCGCAAACTGCACATTGTAACGTGGCAGGGTGAAAGCAGGCAGTCCGTACACTCTTAGAAAAATGATGCTTCAGGCTTCAGGGGTTCTTGGCTGTCCCGTATGGAACCCTTTATAACACCTTAAAAGGTTCCAAAAAGAACCATTTTAAGGTTCAAAATGGGCAAAATATGGGCAAAATATGGGCAAACATTGGTCTTTAGAACCTCTAAAGGTTCTCTACAGAACCTTTTGGGGCCTTTAAAATCAAAGAACCTTTAAACCATATAGCCTATACGGGACAGCCAAGAACCCTTCTGAAGCACCCTTTTTTCTAATAGTGTACCCTAAGCCACCTCCTCCTCTCCGGACTTCCCTTACTTGATAATCTGGATATAAGGGCACATGGGGCATCTGGAAAACGGAACGTGTGGTACATTATCATGATTATTAAAGAGTGTCTGGATTATTAAGGGCATCCGTGGTTTCTGGATTACGGGGTTCACTATAAAACGAGTCTCAAATTACCTGGATATACTTATGCGCAGGTGGGCCACCTGTGATAACTGGATTTTAAGGGTGTACACTCAGGTAGTATCTCGGGAGGCTTTATAGAACACAGCAAACATGACAAAGGGACTACATACTATAATACGTTAAGGCCCCACATACCTCAAGTACAAGCGTGGAATGGTGCAAGTAATCTTGATGATAGACTCCGTCGACCATAAAACTAAACGACCGACTATAAAACTATAACGCTCAGAACGTAGGCCTACTGAATTACCTGGATACTGTATGTGCATGGGCAGTGGCGACACCAGCACCAAAATGTTAAAGGAGGAAAACGGGATGGCGGGGCAATAAAAGAATCGGGGGAGACATATAAAAGCTAATTTTAAGTAACTTTCAATTTTGACATTAAAATTCAACTTTTTATTATTTGGGGTACAAAATAGGTAGAGACATGCGCTGAAAGGAGGTAATAACTGGGGGTATTAAGAACACGTTGATGGAGTAGGCCTACTTGGATTAGGAACATGGGTATCTGTATTAATTAAGAGCACATTGGGCCTAGGCTCATGGTGTATTAAGGGCACCATGTCACTTACATTATATCAAGGGCACTTTACATTATATCAAGAGTACCTGAATTATTTAAGGACATACTCTTGATATTTATATAAACATTTATAACGCTTTGATATTGCTCACCTCTGCCTATATTGTGATATGACTTTTACTGCCCGCTATCTTTGGCACCCGCGTTTTAATTTACTTGACTATGATAAAGTAAGAGCACCTGGGTATCTCGAGATAACGGCACACTGCAGTGGGCCTACCTTGATTATGTGGTAACCGGTGCATTATTAAGGGCACCTGGGGTAACTGGATTACGGGGGTAGGGCTTAGGCCTATGGGGTCCCTGGATATAATGGGACAAAGGGTAGCCTACCCGCATTTCAGGTCTCATGGGAGGCCTACGTATGTATCTGGAAACACAAACGTAGGCCTACCTAGATTAAGGCACATGTATACCTGGATTATCAAAAGCACCTGCGATATTCTGATTATTTAGGGCCCCGTCTGGATTATGTATGCACGTAGGACATGTTCTTGATATTATTGTATCAAATCTTCTACGCTTAGTGTTTACTTATTCCCCGTGAAATCTTCTAGCGGGTCCAGCGCGAAGCGCTGGTGCCCGCTAGTAGTTATAATAATTAAACCTATTATACATGTATGTCAAAAATAATTTACTATTTGAAAGAGTTTATAATTTCACAGATTTTTTAAATTGATCATTTCGACCAAAATTGAAATCTACCATCTTTACCAGAAAGTCTGTATTTTCCATCAGAAATGTCCGATTTTCAAAATCTAAAATTCTTATGAAAGCTGAGCATTTGCGCAAGATATATGTGAAAACGGTTGGAACAAGATCGATCGAATCATACCGTAATAAATCATATTGCCTCGGTACAGTTTATTCTGATACACCCTGTATAGGCATATAAGTACAGGATAGAATTAGGTACCTCGTTTTAACCATGTTTATGATGCAATTAATTAAGTCCAAATTTGATATATTGACGGTGCAGTGGTAAAAACATAATCCGACGTCACAAAAATAACTTTTTAAAGCTGGAATGGTTCTTCCTAAAGGTACGAGGGGCAGTCAGTGAATAATGAAAGTGATCATGGTATGGAATGCATGGATGATTCTATTGAGGGTTAATGTAATCAATACAAAGTATGTACCTTTGTCTTTCAAACAATACACTTTTGGATTTCTAAGTATCAACTATGACGTCATATCATTAGCGTAAACTAAGTACACTTGGGACACTGCCTAACATTGGTCAATATTTGGCTGGATATGTAATACGGTAGGTTGAAATATGGGTTGTTTGAAACATTTGCGTGTATCTCGGCAATGCAAACATAGAAATAGATAACAATTGGTGCATAGTAAGAACACATAATAATCTCTGTTTCACACCTTTTTTTTTAGATCAGAATTCCTTAATACAAACAAGAAGGGACCATCTCAAATACGCTTTTATTAAGCAAAATCCGCAACAATAAACCTTAGAAAACAACAAAGGATAAAGAACAATGGAGGGATTATAATTGCGTAAATTGTTGTGGGATGTAAAGCAATAATAGTGGGTATTTCAAGAGGAGCTGATCATATAGGGCCGTATTCTCGTACTAAACACTGTTTTAGCTCAAAACCGTAATTAACTAAACGCGTGTCTAACTTAAACGTGAGTTTATCTTTTAAACGACGTGTTTAACAAAACACGATTTTAAATTCTGCAAATTTCGTTCCCAGAGTGGTCCTGCGCTGATTGTATACAGGTATTTAATTAATTGTGTCCCTAATGGAGCACAATAAATATCGACCGAATGCCTTAAATACACGGTACTTTTAAAGACTACGCGATCCGCACGTCAGCTTGCACCGGGCACGGATGAGTGATCATTCAAGGCATACAGTTGGTGCGCGAGTTTAGTTAAACACGCATTAAACTACCCCATACCCATGTTTAAAGTTAGACGCGTGTTTAAGTAAAACAAATGTACGAGAATAGCGTTTAGTTAAACGTCGTGTCTATAGTCAAAGTTAGACGCGTGTTTAGCTTAAAATCGTGTTTAACTACGTACGAGAATACGGCCCAATATGTCCTCAAACCATTGAAATTATGTGACGATTACTTTAACAGTACACATCTAGTAGCTCCAAAGATAGCAGTAACAAGAGAGGTTGTGGCAGCCAACTTTGATTGATATATTCATGTATATCTTCATTTTGACTAGCACAATAATTATACACATTGATAAACGCATTTGTTAATAATTCTGATTAGAATTTGAAGGCACAGTAAGCTTTTACCTGGTAAATTTCATGATTTTAGCAATTTTTGGCCGAGTTCAAAATTATATGCCGTCTGCGCATGTGCATATTTTCTATAAGTTTCATCTGAATAAGTTCAGATAATTAGTTAACTATCCTATGGGATCTCCCAAATGGGTTTATTGCTTGGTTTTTGTCTCGCCTGATGTAATCAGAAAGAGACTATGTTATCACTATTTCTGTCCGGCGTCCGCCGTCCGCCGTATGCCGTGTGGCGTGTGCTAAGAAATACCTTTGTGACGCGATATCTGGAGATCCGTAAGGCCTATCTTGATGGGACTTGGTGGAGGGAAGGGGGGTGGTGCGTTCTGTTGTTGATTGATTTTTCAAGGTCATTGGGGGGTCATTCAAGGTCATCGGGGTCAAATATGCTTACAACTTTTGTGGCGCGTTGTGACGCGATATCTAGAGATCCGTAAGGCCCATCTTGATGGGACTTGATGTCAGGGAAGGGGGTAGACTTTATCCTCCAGTCGTACAATACGCTCCACTGTGTTTGCTGTTGTGACGACTGGAAATGTTCCAGCCCAAATGACGGAGCACTTTTTGACAGCAATTTGCTTACCGCGCGAGCTGCGCCTTGCACAAACACGCGCATTGGTAGGGCACTTACGCACACGCGGGCGCGCACATTCATGACATCCATTTAAAACACGGCTGAATCATGATCAAGTTGATTGATCATGCATTTAAATTCATTTTTGTTTACTAGCAAAACCGTCGTTTTCTTTCGACAGCAAGCCTGCATTTTTTGCAGCTGTTTACATACCGGGTTGTTGGTCAATATTTTACGATGTACATATTTTCACATACCTAAAATAGATGGAAGAAACTCCCAAACCTAAGTTTTAAAAGGCCTGCTGCTGCGCTGTCCCATGTTTTTCATTCTTTTTTCGTAGAGAATTAAATCAATGAAAGTGTTATAAATGATTTCCAATATCGGCCGGTAAAAAGATATAATTCGTACCGATGTGGCAGTAGGCCGTGCGCAGCTGCAGCGGGCATGCAGCAAAAAGTCTGATAAGTGATAAAGCTTAAAAGTTTTAAATACCAGCTGGATGCATGGGCTGCTGCTGTACTGTTGGATCATCAATCACTTTTGGTCACGATTGGCTCTGTCATTACAACATGATCATAGTATATAACTATTAGTATCTGTACCAGACCACCCCTCCAATACTATTCACATACATTTTATACATAAATTAATAACGAAATATCGGAAATATTTAAAACAAATATAAATAAATAAATGTCCTAAAAAAAATTATAATAAAAAAAAAATGTCCCAATATTTTTTTGTTATCAACACACTAATTTCAACAACAACAAATGGTTAATTTATGGAATGTATGTTTTGCATAAAAGATAGGCCTAAATATGAATTTCAATTTTTAAACAAAATTAATTTATTTTATTTTGAGTTTGAGTGCGTACCTTCATCATAGGCTGAGCAGGATAGTGTTTGATGGAGCAAGAAGGCAGGATATATAATAGGACTAAGACTAAGACTTAATAATAGGAGGGTACGAAGCCGGCATAGGAAGTACGTGTAGGAGGCTGGCGCAGGCAGGATGTATGAAAGCCTAAACGGGGGCCTACGCTACAGTTAACAGTACAGATCTAGCGTAGAGCGTCGTACAGGTGCAGTAAGATGTATGGACATGTGGCGCAGGAATGTGTACAAAGATAGCGCATGAACAGGAAGGCGTTAGCGCAGGAAAGCGTAAGTGCATGAAGGTGTACGAAACTGGCACAGGAAGGCGTACTAAGCTGGTGCAGCAGGAGGCTTCGTACAGAGCTGACGCACTAATACTAGGCCTACAATGCTGGCGCAGGAGGCCTGTACAGAGCTGGCGCAGGAAAGCGTGCAATACGAAGGTAGCGCAGGAAAGCGTAAAAGTATCGCAGGAAAGCGCAAAGGTATCGCAGGAAAGCGCAAAGGTATCGCAGGAAAGCGCAAAGGTATCGCAGGAAAGCGCAAAGGTATCGCAGGAAAGCGCAAAGGTATCGCAGGAAAGCGCAAAGGTATCGCAGGAAAGCGTACAAAGGTATCGCAGGAAAGCGCAAATGTATCGCAGGAAAGCGTACAAATGTAGCGCTGGAAGGCGTTCGAAGGTAGCGTCGAAGGCGTACGAAGGAATGCAGGAAGGCATACGAAGGAGTGCAAGAAAGCGTACAAATGGCACAGGAGGAAGCCTGAATGAAGAGCATGAAGCCGCTACAAAAATGTATGGGGGTTATGAATGGCATAAATTGACTGACATTTAGGGCATATTTTAATAACTAACTAATAGTAATACTATTATGCATGGTATCTGTGGAAAAGTAGTAGGCCTAAAAAGTGCTTCCCTCTCTTAAGCTCTACTAGGCTTAAAACGGGTCTCCCTAGTCCCTACCCTAGGCCTTTTAATTAAGGCCAGCCTAATTTAGCCTATTGGCTAGCTATACATCATGATCATGCGGATCATGTATATGTATGAACTATTTACTAGGCCTAGTAAAATTACACGAAAGTACTGACCTCGTAAGAAGTAATCGTAAAGCCTAGGTTAGGCACAACAACACTCAGTCATGTACTAGTCACTTGTCAAAGTAGGAGAATCATCTGGCCGGCCGGTACAACAATCGATTACAAATTAACAGCTTTAAAAAAAAGCTACCGCTTGTTTCATCAATGAACGAGAGCAGCGGTCGCTCAACTCACAACACAGAACAGTCGAACTAGGCTAATGTATGCCTTAAAATTTGTTGTTTAATTATCGAGGAACAACATACACCTCCATCCATGAACATTCTGTTGATTTTAACGCTGATCGTAAATAAAATCTGCTGTAAAATGTAAACAAACAAACAGGGTGACCGTAAAATCTGGCCATCTGGGATCTGCTGACTACTTCGCGAAGAGTGTGTGGTTGAGGAGGCATGATCGGGATTGGTTAGAGTTTGTGTTTTATTGTACTCTTTCTTTACAGAAGAGGCTTCTTTAGGTGAATAACTTCCCCAAAATCAATAGTTTTACTCTTTACTTTATATCGCAATCATCATCATGGTCAACCTCTGCTGAACCATCACCCCGCCGGCGCCGCGAGCCGCGCCGCGTCGTGCCGGCAGATCTGCGTGGCAAGTGACATGCATATTCATTTATGTAAATAAAATCACAATTCCGATTTTATTTTGCTCCTTCTATTTTCACGCTTTGTGACCAGTCCCCAAGTGGAGGACCGCGCTATGCATTCTGGGTATATTAGTTCAGCGGGTGCGGGACGACACTTCGGGGACTGGTGGAACTTGTCTAGGGAAGGGGGTGGGGTGTTCTTTTGCTGATTAGATTTTCAAGGTCATTGGAGGTCATTCAAGGTCATCGGGGTCAAATATGGGGTCAAATAAGATCCGTAAGACCGATCTTGATGGGATTTGGTGGAGGAAAGGGGGTGGTGTGTTATTTTTGCTGATTAAATTTTCAAGGTCATCGGAGGTCATTCAAGGTCATCGGGGGTCAACTATGGGGTCAAATAGATCAGCAAGGCCTATCGTGATGGGATTTGGTGGAGGGAAGGGGGGTGGTGTGTTCTTTTTGCTGATTAAATTTTCAAGGTCACCAGAGGTCATTCAAGGTCATCGGGGTCAAATATGGGGTCAAATAGATCAGTAAGGCCTATATTGATGAGATTTGGTGGAGGGAAGGGGAGTGGTGTGTTCTTTTTGCTGAATACATTTTCAAGGTCATCAGAGGTCATTCAAGGTCATCGGGGGTCAAATAAGATCCGTAAGGCCTCTCTTGATTGGATTTGGTGTAGGGAAGGGGGGTGGTGAATTATTTTTGCTGATTAAATTTTCGAGGTCATTGGAGGTCATTCAAGGTCATCTGGGGTCAAATAAGATCCGTAAGGCCTATGTTGATGGAATTTGGTGGAGGGAAGAGGGGTGGTGTATTCTTTTTGCTGATTATATTTTCAAGGTCATCCGAGGTCATTTAAGGTCATCTGGGGTCATCTGGGGTCAAATAAGATCCGTAAGGCCTATCTTGATGGGATTTGGTGGACGGAGGAGGGATGGTGTGTTCTTTTTGTTGATTAATTTTTCGAGGTCACCGGAGGTCATCTGGGGTCAAATAAGATCCGTAAGGCCTATCTTGATGTGATTTGGTGGAGGGAAGGGGGTTGGTGTGTTCTTTTTACTGATTAAATTTTCAAGGTCATCAGAGGTCATCTGGGGTCAAATAAGATCCGTAAGGCCTATCTTGATGGGATTTGGTGGACGGAAGAGGGATGGTGTGTTTTTTTGCTGATTAATTTGTTATGGTCATCTGGGGTCAAATAAGATCCGTAAGGACTATCTTGATGTGATTTGGTGTAGGGAAGGGGGTTAGTGTGTTCTTTTTGCTGATTACATTTTTCAAGGTCATCAGAGGTCATTCAAGGTCGAATAAGATCCGTAAGGCCTCTCTTGACGGGATTTGGTGGAAGGAAGCTGGATGGTGTGTTCTTTTTGCTGATTAATTGTACGAGGTCATTCAAGGTCATCTGGGGTCGAATAAGATCCGTAAGGCCTATCTTGATTGAATTTGGTGGAGAAAGGGGGTGTGGTGTGTTCTTTTTGCTGATTAATTTTTCGAGGTCATTCAAGGTCATCTGGCTTCAAAAAAGATCCGTAAGGCCTATCTTGATTATAAACACTTCAAAAGAAGTAAGTTCCCCTTTAGGGGTTCCCTTATATTTCCCAAACAATTAACTGGAATGAAATGGGATTTTCAGTCAAATGATTATGGGCTTCATACCAATACTTGACCAAAATTTCAAATCAACAGGTTCTGTCATGCTCGAGTGAGCATGTATTGAATGACGGAATGTCCCATTTCAAAAAATGCTAAAATAACGTTTAATTTCAAAAGTTGCTAAAATAATGTTTAGTAGCGGGTGTATCCACCGCGTTGTTGTATGACTTGCCGACATCGACGTCTCTTAGTGTTGATGAGGCGCGCCACTCGATGCTGTGGGATGGCATCCTATTCTTGTTGTACCAGAAGACGTAAGTTAGCAAGATTAGTGTGATCATCCACTCTACGATCCACGGCCCGCTTTAACTGATCCCACAGATGCTCGATTGGGTTGAGATATGGGGAGTTCGCGGGCCAAACCAAACGCTCTATAGATGAGGTGACCGTTGTTTACATCAGTAGGGTTTACAAATTGATTAGCGCCTGGTCTAAAGACATGCTAGAGGCACTAGTCCATGACTACTGCATATCATACTATTTGAAAGCAAAACACACATCACTGAGCGCCAATTTTAAAAGCACATGCCCTTATGGTGCGTACGCATACTGCCGGGCAACCAATCAAGTGTTAATTAAAGCACATTCCCTGTAGATGCGCACGCATACTGCCGGGCACTACGTCACTGGTCACACCATCTATACCTTCATCTTCCAAGTACTGATTAGCAACTCTTCCCCTATGTGGGCGCGCATTGTTGTCCATCAAGACAACACTATGAGAAATCGATGTCGTCAATTGATACACCAACGTGGTGAATACACACACTACTAAACATTATTTTAACAACTTTTGAAATGGGACATTCTGTCATTCAATACAAGCTCACTCAAGCACGACAGAACCTGTTGATTTGAAATTTTGGTCAAGTATTGGTATGAACCTCGTTACAATTTGACAGAAAACCCATTTCAACCCAATGTATATTTTTGAAAATATAAGGGAAACCCTAAAGGGAAACTTACTTCTTTTGAAGTGTTTATTTGGTGGAGAGAAGGGGTGTAGTGTGTTCTTTTTGCTGATTAATTTTTTAAGGTCATTCAAGGTCATCTGGGGTCAAATAAGATCCGTAAGGCCTATCTTGATGGGATTTGGTGGAGGGAAGGGGGGTGGTGTGTTCTTTTTGCTGATTACATTTTCAAGGTCATGAGAGGTCAAATATGGGGTCAAATAGATCAGTAGGGCCTATCTTGATGCGACTTGGTGCAATGTTCAAGGTCATTGGAGGTCATTGAAGATCGTCTGAGGTCCCCTAAAATGTCTTGCCTCCTTTTGCCCCCCCCCCCCCCCAATTATGATGCTGGCGCCGCCACTGCATAGTCCAAAGGGGGTGGGGTACCATCTAAACTTTGAAGGGCCATAAAGCGGAAACGATTCGTTTGTGTTCCGCAAATTTTGGTAGTACTGGGTAACATTTTAGCATCCCTTAAGGTATTACATCCCTTGCATTAACTACAATGCATACCTCTGTGACAGTGCTACATTGTATCATATGTTTCATCATCATTTCTTTCAAGTCACTTTTGATGAACAGGCGAGACGCGCCGTTCGAGAACCGCCTTGTTTTCCTAAATTGTTTGATTTTCCGCAATACTAGTGCGTCACTGACTGGGCATTTTTCGAAAATGGGCTATTTGAAATACTGATATTTGTATACCTTTTATTCAATTGCTTCTCCTTACTTTTCCCGCTTATACTACACATTTCAAATTACACAGGGATTAAAGTAATTGTCTTTTGTATCATAATTATGCGAAAAGAAATCGGGATTTACATGTCATATTATGCAATCTTCTTACCACGTGTTTCATTTAAACAATTCAAATTTACCGCCAAATAATTGATTTAGCAGTATCCCAAGTGTACTAACTTTAAGCTAATGCTATGACGTCATAGTTCATACTTATAAATCCAAAAGTGTATTGTTTTAAAGACAAAGGTTCATACTTTGTATTGATAACATTATCCCTCATTAGAATCACCCATGCATTCCATACCATGATCACTTTCATTATTTACTGACTGCCACTCGTATTTCAATAAACTGCGCATACCAGTAATCATTTAAAAATTGCACATGGGGTTTCCCAACATCAGTTGAAAATTACCATAGCATTACACTGACTTGCTTGATAAAATCATGAATTGTAATGCTTTTAAATCATGAATCTTAATAGGGAACATGAACTTACTGGTATAAAATGTACAATAAACACAATGAAACGGTAATTGGGTCTGATGGCCTTATACTTTATTGACAACACAGTGATAACTCCCAACCTTCTAGAGGGGCAAATATTTTTGCGCGGCAATGTATCACCCGGCTTCCAAGATACATAGAAAAGATGAATAATACAAGCAACATCTCCCTGGCAATGGCATTCATATATGGTGTGTATTTAATAGGGTAAATAAAAACTGGGCGAGTGGTCCAATTCAAATTGCGATTTACACTGATCACACCACGGGAATCACAGCTGTGGCCTATTGTTTGGTACTTTTTTGCCACATTTTGGAATCCTAGAATTCAGGCTATTATATCACCATCACTACGGTCAAGAAATCCATGACTTGGATTGGCAAGCATCGCTGATGTGGATTGGTAGCAAAGGCGCATCACCATACGGATATTCTGAGTGGTCACTTCATTTGATTAATGATGACATCGCATCTCGGAAAGTATATAATTCAAAATGTTGACCTCTAGCGCATAGATAAGGACATCTGCAGATGATTTGCCATGTATAAGTAGGTCAAAGCGGTCTTTGAGCGGCATACTGTATATATTTCATCGACAATTATACTGCATAGTATCAAATTGCAGTCCATTGAGTTGAGGTACATCGTTTTAAAAGGACATACTTATCTGGATACTTATCCACTATTAATCAGTACTCAAGCCACAACGCAGTAAGCAAGCCTATATCAGACCGCCAGCGGTATTGAGATGGCTAAGTGGCATCGACAACCGCTTGTTATCCGTGAATGGACCTCCATTTGATCTTTCGGTGACAGCCGATCCTATCGACCCAACAACAAAATGCCAATTTGAGAGCATGGACTAATCGGGTACCACTGCTGAACCGAAAACGGGTCACAGTCCAAGTTTCGATAGCAGCCAATCAGTGTCCACCTCTCTACCACTATCGGCCCACCAACGAATTACAGATAGTGAACCGAGAGCATGCACACATTGTACGCCACTGTTGAACCGAAAGCGGGCCAAGGGTCGAGTTCGGTGGCAGCAGACCAGTGGTGTCAACCTGTCTACATCTATCGGTCCACCAACGAATGGCAAATATTAAACCAAGCGCATACACTAATCGTATGCCACTTCTGAACCGAAAGCGGGCCAATTCCAAGTTCCGGTGCCAGACGATCAGTGGTGTCCTCCTCTCTCCCGAGAGCGCGCTGCAATCGTATGCCACTGCTTAACCGAAAGTGGGGCACTGCCCAAAACACTATTGGCCCGTGGTAAGCCAGGTTCAGGCAATTGGTGGTTGAACATACCTTCACATCACCGACCATTAATATATCAAAGTTGAATCGCCAGTCCGGGCAAATGACCAAATCTACCAGAGTAGTTTTGGAGTTAAAAGCATTATATTACCTGGTCAGTTAATTATTTGGATGACTGTAGATATATCATGTGAGATATTTTATCATATTAACGATAATATCATATCTAAGAAAGTAATTCAAAATATATATCTCTTGAGCAAAGAAATGAAAACAAGCAACCGATGAAATGCTGCATACAAGTTTTTGAGTGGCAGGTACCAGTATACAATTAATTGTATTGCATGGTATCCGTTCGAAGTCTATTAATGTACCTCGTAAGGAAATGCTCATCCCAGATGATTTTCCGGTGGTATCACTTCTCAACATGCACAAGCCATAAACCGACATGCCTGGTAAAAATGACAATCTCAGCCCCGGGGGACACTCATAAAGTGAATGGCACCAAGCACTTAATATGACCTGTCACACACCTAAAATATATGTAAACTCACTTCAGGTGAATTAGAGTAATGCCATGAGCTTGGATGATAAGTTATAGCACTCGTATAACCGTATATCATAAAGACCTCGTGAAATATCGTGCAACTTCCGTGATCTACATGTATCAGACTATTAACTTGATTGATGGATCCGAGAGATAGAACCTCTTAAAAGAGATAATATTATGTGAGAATTCTGTATTCTCAAAGAGAACAACAACACACGATATCGACCTGAAAAGCCTCAGTTTTATTGCAATGCTTAGGAAGGTGAAAGGGAACACTGGATATCATTACGTTCCAGTTACCTGTATATTTTGCGATATATTTGTTGACAGGTTGACTAGCCATGAAGCTAGTACTTGCGTATGGACAACCTAGACCCTATGTCGGGACCCAAAAGGCAGTCTACGATGTCTTTCCACATGTCTTGCTACATATGTTGACATTTATCCCCCATTGGGCTAATCTTTAATACTAAAATCTGCTCTAGGGATATTATATTGTGACTTGAAATTCAAACATAGAATTTCTTAACACAAGAACTTTTAAAAGTCGCTCTTTGGGCTCTTAGTTTAACCCAAGAGTTGTCTGATCCAATACCCATTGACCGCATGCCGGACATTGAGGATGGCCAAAAGGCAGTCTACAGTCTTGCTACATAATTTGATGACTTACCACATATGTTGACTTTCAGCCCCATTGGGCTAATATTTAGAACTAAAATCTGCTCAAGGGATACTATATTGTGATTTTCTTTTGAACTTTTGATTTTACAAAATCTGATAGTAATAACATGCAATATAATTATTATATTCAGAATTCACAGGGACTCAAATTCATTATGATAAAATCTGTGCGTTTTAAAATAAATTATTGGACCCCCCTTATTATTAATATCAACAGATTCGAAGGCGTAACAAAGTAATAGTGTGATAAACACTCTGGGAATATAATAACAATCAGACCTCTGGTCTGATCAAAATCAACTATGTTGTTCTTTGGATTTAGACCAAAACATAGACATCTATGTTTCATCAATATAATACACGGCATTTAATACACGGCATTTATATAGCGCTTTTTACATAATGTACATACACTGAAAACAAAAACTCGTTTTTAGGGGTGTTGAACGAGAATTTCTTAGTTAGGCATTTAGTTGAACCGAGTTGAACTAGTAATGATGTTACTTCTAGCAGAGTGTGCGTGGTCGAACTAATTTTTCAACGAATGAAATGAAGAATAGTAGCAACGCCTTTAGTTGGACACGCCCTACCAATTATATTGTGCTGCTGAACTAATGTCTGAAAATTAGTTGGACTACGAAAGGCAGACCTACGATTTTTTTCGGCCGTACCAGATGCCGGACGAGAGTGCCGCACTAAAGAAGTTGCCGCACGTGCGTGGTGGTCAATTTGGTCATAGACGTGACGGCGGCGATCCATTCATTTCACTTGCAGCTAGCTGCACGTTTTTGAGATAAAGATGTCGCAAAAGTGAGTAAAATCCAAGATTGTATTTAAAACAAAAACACATCGTTATAAACTCGTAGACGTAGACGTAGTGATGTAGGTTAAAGTTGGGAGTTTATTGCAGCCATGGCGTAATTTAAATTATCGTTTATGTGATGAGTAAAGTAAGCTTATATAAAAGTTATTCATCAAAATTCATCATTGTTAAAGTTGAATGAAATAAAGATCTTCCGGTTTTGGAAATTGTAGCAAATTTTCAATATGTACTTAATCTGTTTTGTTGTTGTTTCTTCTTGCAGATCAAAGCCATGCAGCAAGCAGATCAAAGCCATGCAGCAAGCCCTACATAGCCATAACAGTATATTTCACGTGTAGACCATATAAAACTGCTAGAAACGCTAGTACAAGCATCTAGTTGAGCATAGTTGAGCAACTAGTTCAGCTAGCTGCAACTAGTTAAACTAGTAGAAAAGCTTGTAGGGCTGGCACTATTAGGAAAAGTTAGTTGAAGGAGACACCATTTTAACTAGATTTTATTTTAGTAGGGCACCCCAGAATATTAGTAGGACGCTCCAAAATTCTAGTTTGGCATGGCCGAACTAGTTGCTCAACTAACAAAATATTAGTTTGGCGAATTGGTTCCGCCTGCCGTACTAATATATATATATTAGTTCAGCCAAGCTCTACTAGTATATGTTAGTAGATACAGACATCGTTTCAACTAACTTTTCTCTAGTAGGGAATGCTAGTTTTTGTTTTCAGTGTACATACATCTCAAAGCGCTTTACAATGTATTCCTAGGATAGTCAGAACCACGGTTGCAGCCTATTATGGCGCAGGGTCCTATCAGTACAACGACTGTGACTACCTTAAATGCACAAGTAACAGGCCCGGGATGATCCCCTACTCTTAACGATAAGGTCTGTGACTATTTAACGTGTTCAGGGTGAAGCGTCTGAATACACGGGACCACCGGCTTTACGTGACTTTCCGAACCACGGGACAATTGAGACTAAGTACCTTGCCCAAGAGCATCTACATAAGATTCATACTTGATCCCTAACATAATTCTGCAAGCACGCTTTTGTATTCTCTCAAGGGCAGCATGCTGTTGTTGTGAATGCCCAGAATGCCATTCAGGGACAGCATATTCAGTAAGAGGTAAAAACCCCGATATATATGGAAAAGATAGTCCTTAGAAGGGTTTGGATGAGTGAATACATTCATTTTTTTCCACATCTTAAGACACTTTATGTATGAAAAATATGTCTGAGTGTTTGTCACATTGGATTCACACGTCATTTGAGGTAGATTCAATAGATGTTAATTACGGTTGTCCTGTTATTTGTACCAGATTTGTTTCACTTATAAAAACCTCAGGGATTTTGATGAGTGGGCTGACCTGAGTAGAATGAATCCCAACCCAAAAAAATTGAAGGTACATGGATGTTTCATTTACTTGAAGTCCTTGTATGTTGGAACCACTGAGACTATCTGGTGAGGAGCTACAAACCACAGATGTTGTCAAGATTTTTGGTGTTAAGAATCTAACCTTTTACGATCCTTAGATATGGGGTGCATATTTCTGACGTCACCAAACGGGCCAGTGGGCGGTTGTTCATGTTAACGACGCCTAACAGGTTTAGATTACCAATGAAAGATCTTAAAACCATATATATCGGGGTTTTTAGCTCTTACTGAATATGCTGTCCCTGAATGGCATTCTGGCTGGGCATTCACAACAACAGCATGCTGCCCTTGAGAGAATACAAAAGCGTGCTTGCAGAATTATGTTAGGGATTAAGTATGAATCTTATGTAGATGCTCTTGACCAGTGTCAGCTCACCAACCTCAGGTTGCTTGCCTGTTTATTTGTAATATATTTGTTTGTTTATAATTGGTGTCATTTGTATGTATTTAATTGTTTTTATTGTAAGATTGTATGCAATTCAGCCTTTGGCTGCTATGTACATTTGTTTAATAAACCTTGAATAAATTAATATTTGTATATTAAACAAATGGCATTAATTTAGCTGCACACATGAACATGGCTGTGCAGTAATGTTTAACCATTTTTAAAGCATTATGTCTGGGGAAATGATGTTGAAATATCACTCTTTTGTATTAAACAAATTATACAGCGCTCAGTAATAAGTTTATTTACAAAATGATTTTCTATAGGCCGGTATTTGAACATCTAAATGATTGTTTTCTTTTTCTTTTTTCATTATCATCATCCACAGGTGCCTTTACAAATCCCGCTAAGTGAAAAGAACACGGAGATATCCTTCACAAGTTTAACTGGTGCAGAGAACTGCTACCCTCCACAGCAACCAACAGCACAGGTATCCTACTTAACATCGGAGTCGGCTGTTACGGCTTCTACCAACCCTATAAACCATGACGGTGTTGATCCCCCACCCCCTTATGTTGCATAAAGTAATAGTACTTGTGATACTTCGGTACATTTGTACCTGTAATTTATATTGCAGTCATCATTAGAGGCTCTTGAAGCCAACTGCTTTTGAAACCAAAATGATTGTGAGTGAGCCTAGTTTTTAACAAATGGGGTCTAAAAGAAGCACCGTCGTTCGACCGCGTATAACTTCATAACCAATGAAATCGTTGATCTCCCACCGTCTTATGTTGCATATACATTTAAGTAGTTGTTGAGAATCTGGTTCCTGTCTCAGATGTCACAGTAATTATTATAAGGTGCCTGTAGAGCCAACTCAATCTTCAAGCCAAAATGATTGTGGAGATTAAGACACACCAGAGAAACGGAAGAGAAACAGGTGGCACCATCATCATAGAAGTTATCCATGTAATGGATTAGCAGGCATCTTGTCAAGATTGTCTGAGAGATTACACACCTGTTTCATGATAATTATTTATTTGATACATGTAGCACAATTTATGCTATGGACTGGATAGGATGCCATACACTAAACCGAGACAATTGAATGTAGAAGATGCCGGGTGCGTATCACTTATGTAATGTTATCTGCTCTGACTGGCTACATGGATAAACTCTATTGTCACAGAAGTGAGTTAATGACTTGAGATAGATTCCTTAGACTCTAAATCGGCACACGGCAATTTACGTTGCCAGTCAGCTCCGGAACTTCAGCCATGTTCCACTTGAAGGCGTTTAAATTAGTGACGCACTGCCGTCAATTTTTACGTGGCGATGCATCAAGTGACGGGAGTCCGTCTTCAACATTTCAATAGAGCGGGCTTAGGAACGGGACTGCGTTTTCAAAGAACGGTCCATCGTTACAATAATGTTCATGGTTGAAAAAAAAAAATCCTATTTTCGACCATGAAATAATACTCTTATCCAGTGAGATAATCTTTAAAAAGAAAATCATCATTATTTAATACCATAAGGCTTCTATCTAATGTACAAATATTTACACTTAAAAAAATCATTATCATTAAAATGGTGTAAACTCGCCTAGAAAATCGAGGGCTTATCGCGGCAAACAGGTTGGCAAAGGTACAATTTCGACATATGTCGTGAGATAATGGGGTCAAAGGCGAGGTTAAATAATCGGACTAGCATCATTGGAATTCTGATAACTGATAAGTTGTACGCAAATATATAGGGTGAAAAGCGAAAATACCAAAACTAGCACACATTAACGGGTGCACAGTTACCATGGTAACGCACACCCGTTAATTTTGAGCGCCCTGAAGTGGAACGGGCTCCATTTTCGGAGCTGATTTGTTGCTAGGAGACAATGGCAGCTGCCGCAAATTTGCCGCCGAAACAGGTTTGGTCTACTGGGTCTACCCAGGCTTTGACAAGATACATACATTATACATGTACATTGTGAAAACATAACACAAGTATTTTCTGTTGATTACCCAAAAGCAAAAAGGTACACAAAGAGACAACAATGTCGTTGGTAAATATGTTAGATATCAAACATTTTTCGTGACGCTTTTTATTGGATTAATGATAATTTTCTAACCACTCTTCTCGAAATCCGGGGTACGCCAACGCTACTGACAAACACAAAATTGTATGTTTAATAATGTATCTGAGCCCGAATGTTAATACATTCCATTTCAAAATGTGATTTATTAATTAGATAGATGTTAAAATGATATAGATTAAGATATATTTTTATATTTAATGTAGTAATATACTATTTAATTATATAAATATGGTGCGGTTTATGCAGTGTAAGTACCAACACGCGATGTAATAACATAATGTATCAGTAAAATATGAAGTGCACAAGTGGTAGACTAGGGACATTAACTACAGCACCTCCAAGTGACAGCATTTAACTATTGAACTAATCATCCATGACGGAATTTTCCAGATAAAACCAGTAGGTCAATAACAAAATATTGTTTGGTTGTCCACAACCTCCCTATCTTTTCCGTTAGATCAACCTCGCAACCTTATTCATAGTCAAATTACCCGCTCATGCTTATCGATGAACATATACCTGTATTGTATCAGTGCAGTGGCGCCGGATTTAACTACAGATAGACCAGTGTGCAATGAAGGCATTCATAATTTCGAGGGATGAGCTCCAGAAGGCCTTAACTCAACTTTTGAGCAAAATGAGATTTTGGTACCACCTAGATTTTCAGAACCATAAAGAGATAACGTCATAATATACACTCTAATTTGACTAAAACTAGAGTTATCAGTTGGGTGCTACAGTGTATTGGAATGAGTCCCGAATATTTGAAAGTTGATTATCTCAGAATAGCATTTTT
Organism: Ophiura sarsii; assembly: GCA_035610835.1. Taxonomy (NCBI): domain Eukaryota; kingdom Metazoa; phylum Echinodermata; class Ophiuroidea; order Amphilepidida; family Ophiuridae; genus Ophiura; species Ophiura sarsii. Next base: position 26,811,141 of record CM069450.1, on the reverse strand, counting down.
TGAGTTACGGCCTTCTGGCGCTCAACCCTCGATATGTGGTAGCGTGTGATTATGCTAAGTTAAACGTGAGTTCAAAAGCCGATTATTTAATAGCCGTTGATGGGCAGAGTGTCGATTGGGAAATGTGTTGAAATTCTTTTGTTGTTGTATTGGTTTGTTTCTTTAATTGCTGCATTGTTCACCGGCCTATGGCGAGCGTGTGAACTCACTAAAACTGTTTTAGAGATGAATCAGATGACCAAAGACAGACCGAGGACAACTAAATTATTTATATTTTGGTACTTACGGGTGTATTGATATTAGATGATTTATTGAATAAATTTCAATAAGTAAGCTATCAAAATATTCCTTGATGTATGAATAAGTGTTATAAACGAAATCATTCTCTTTTCTGGACACTTTACAGAGAAATCTTGAAATTAGAGTTGCAAACATTTTTTATTTTTTTGCAACACGTTAATTGAATTAGGCGTATGATACAGCTTACTATTATTAGTCTCTTTATCAATCCACCGACAACATTCTCTGTATACAGGGTGTATCAAAAACAGCGCAACACTTTTTGCCGAGAGCTGTGCGATTACAGCAAATCACATATCGCCCTAAAACTCAAATATTCTGTTAGGACTTTTTTGGCTATCACATAGTCAAATTACAGCGATAACGATTACGAATTCGCTGAGATATTAAAGATATAAGTAGACAAGTGCAAAACATGATTTACATCGTATGTCCTATAAACAGAGTTGTTGGTCTTGGACATGCTACGGAGTGGCCTGCTCGCTCTCTAGACCTTACACCATTAGCCTTTTTCTTTGGGGGTTATGTTAAGTCACAAGCCTTCCAGACACCACCAACTAATCTCTAAGATCTTATATAGATCACCAACGCTGTTTAGGGTATAAGGCGCACACGGATGACACGTCGAGTAGTGCTTCTCATGCAGGAATGTGCTCGTCGATGCGTCATGAAATAAGGACAGCATTTTGAGGGTCGAGTTGCACCATAATGTCACCATCACAAACTAACAATGAATGATTCATACAATACAATTCCTACCTTTACTGGACTACTTCATTTGTTAATCTTTTGAATATTATACCATACAATATATTTTATTACTCATATTTAAGAGAAAGAGGGGAGGGGATTTGCATCAACAGAATTTGTAATTTGGATTCTTAAGCTGTGTCATTAACTATCAAGTAATTTATTGCAAATGTACTCAAGTTTTATATGATATAATACTGAAATAGCAGTTGTAGCCAGATTTTATCTTTAACATGACATATTTTTCTTAGAATGATGAGTTTGTTTCCCATTATTTAAGTACAATGGGTCACTAAAGTGTCTTGCTAATATTGACCTGACAAGAAAATCAGGAATACAGGATAAATGATGTAAAACGTGTTTTGCTCTTCCCTACTTACATCCTGAGTATCTCAGCCAATTCATAATCGATATTGCTGTAATTTAACCATATTTGAAAGCCAAAAAGTAGTCTTAACAGAATATCTAAGTTTCTGGGCGATATGTGATTTTCTGTAATTGCACTGCTCTTAAAAAAGTGTTGCGTTTTTTGATACACCCTGTACATGCGGATATCTGGGAGAGACATGGTTGTCCTCTTTTCGGCTTATCGCACATCCCTATTATTTTCAACTTCACGGCTCATTGCGCTTGAAAAAAAGTCATGACTGAAGTTCGTTAGTACGGTATCGAATTTTGAATATTGCTATTTGCGGCTTTTGTACGACTAAAGCTGTTCTGAAATGTCTGCGCGCCTGGTTTTGTGACAGCCTGTAAAATATATGCGAGACGTCAACAAATCGATTGACCGTGTAAGATTCGGGGTTTAGTTTGCAATAACTGCAATGCGTTTTAATATATCCGTACCATTTATCGAGTCAATGTGTTGAATGGTGTGTCAGAAAATGCTGTGTCAGGTGTCACCTTATGGAAACAGGTTGATTAATGTGCATACACTCTTAGTAGTTGCGCGGAGTGTATTTTGAACATGTCTCATTACACTCCACGTGCGCGCTGTTTTGATTTGTGAAAGTCGCACGGTATTCGCCAATTTATACTGTAGGTGTTATAAATTTTTTGTTAACATCTTTTATTCGTTTTGAATAATAATAACGATATTTAAAAATATTCACAAAAATGTAAATTTTGTTTAGTATTGTCGTGTATGAATAAGGTCAATATACATGCGTACTTTTTGTTTCACGAACAATTAAAAAAACCATCAACAACATCATGGCAATTGCGCAAATGTTGATATGTTCACAATAGCATCCCCCTGCTATTATTCACATGTATATGATCATCAGCGCGCATGCATCGATTTCCCTAGTTATCTCGAAACAAAAAATAGGCATTTATTGACCTATAACTACTATTCATTTCATCAGTTACACTCATGATATTATTTCATTAGGATTTTGAAGGTCATTCATCACACAGTGGAAAAACAGTTGTTCTAAATTTTGTTATTTATACATAAATTAAAGTAGTTATTATTATTTTTTTAGAGCGTCATATAGGCCTAAATAAAGAAGAAAAGAAAACACTCATCAGCTCAACTCATCTGCAATTGGTGCTCTATTGTAGAGGAAGGATCTTCTCCAAGTTTGTGACGTATACGCATGCAACTAGCTCAGAAAGGTTTACGGAGTTCGCGAGCATGGCTCGGCTTGCCTAGCTGATCACACGTCATACATTTTGCAATATCCCGGATGTTTGTACCTGCCAAATAATAATAATAATAATAAAACGCATTTTATAGCGCCTTCCATCAATAAATTGACCCCAAGGCGCTTTACACCATGATAAAAACATAAGCAAATTGACCAAAATATACAGTCATAAAAAGTATGGATAAAAACAATAGCATACACAACATAATATTATTACATACATTGGAAAGTATCATGAGCACCAATATTAATATGAGATGATACAATATAATGTAAATATACAATCATAAAAAACCACAATTTTAAAAGCAATAACATACACAACATAATATTAATACAAAATACACAGGAAAGTATCTTGAGCACCAACAATAAAATTAAATGAGATAAACTATGCAAGATACACAAGAAGTAAAACGGTCGAACGTGCATGCAAGTGAGTAATCACAGCCTCCAATTGGCAATGTCCTTGATCTGAAACAAGTACGTTTTAAGATGACATTTGAATTGAGTAATGGTCTTTGACTCACGAATTCGCAGAGGAAGCCGATTCCACAACATCGGGGCGCTAGTTGAAAAAGCGCGAAAACCATGTGACACTGTTGAGTACCGCGGAACCTTGAGTAGACATTGAGAAGCCGATCGAAGACCACTGTGCCCGGGCACATGCCGGTGTAGAAGTTCAGATAAGTACACAGGTGCACTGCCGTGAAGTGCTTTGTATGTCAGTAGTAATACTTTAAACACGATCCGGTGCTTCACAGGGAGCCAATGCAGGGTCTCCAGAACAGGACTTATGTGATCATACTTCTTCGTGAGCGTCACAAGTCTGGCAGCCATGTTTTGAATTCGCTGCAGTTTTGCTATCTGAGAATCAGGAAGTCCAAATAAGATGCTGTTGCAACTGTCTATGCGGGATGTTATGAAGGCATGCACGAGTTTTTCGGTTACTTTCTTATCTAAGTAGTGACGAATTTGCCCTAACTTGCGAATGGCAATCATGGCAGCACGACATATATTATTAACGTCTGCTACGTCTGAATGTGAGCTCATAAATTGCTCCTTATTCCATTTCTCGATTGATAATGAAACTGAAACATGGTGGATAACATGTGTATTGATAACCCTTCATATAATTAAAACTCATTCCATTGTGAGAAATGTCCTTTAATGATAACTATGACACGAAATTAAGAGAAACCAACACTCATTATTCTGTTATTCTGTATAGCAGCTGGATTAATTTTACAATTTCCATATGTAATTGGAATTAGTATTTGAAGAAACAAATTTTATCAAATTAATTATGAGAAGATAAATTCATAAACAAAAATTCAATTATCACTTTAGAAATTATATTCGACGAAAATAGGTCACTACTATCAGACTGTTTGCTTTTGTTTCCTTTCGGTTGAAATAAGTGGTCGTCTTTTTCGCTGTTATGTTAACTTAATACGCTTGGCTGAAAAAAGAAAGACATCCATCTTATCGGTTTACCCGATGGCGTTGCTGGCCGCTTCGACAAACCTACATCGAGCTTGTTGACGTACTCTGAAAAAATAATGTACTTAAATAAATGAGCCGTAAATGCTAGTTTCCGATTAATATTCCGTAAGAAATAATCGTGATTGAGGCGAGGAAAGGACCGTATAGCATGTGCTATTCCGGTTGCAATCCTTACACCCCTATGGAAGATATGACCTAGACCCCGTACACACTACAAAATCGCTTTATTCAATGAAATGAAGATTAGTTGATCTAACTATGAACTAATGAAGATCGAGATGCGTACACATTAGTAAATATTAACGAATTAAGATTGGTTGTCACGCGATACTGGAAATATGTGATTCGTTTGGCATTACTCCCTTCATTCGATGAAGCGAGCGTACACATTACACATTTGCTTCATCGAATTTACATTTTTCTTCGTGGAAAGAACCTCCCGAGGTTCATCGACTGAAGCTGATTTTCTCTTCGTTCAATGAAAGGCGGCGGAGCGTACACACTATGCACCTTAGTTAATCTTCATAGCGCTTCATCGAACTATGGGATTGTGAACACAGGGAGTATTATACATTTCAAATGGATTCACTTATGTAGGTAGCTCCATTTGAAATTCACACTTGCAGTGATAATAAAATTATCTTACATAGGGTGTATCGATTTCAAATGGAATATCTCAATACGAGAGAAGGTTAATTGTAATGGATAGGGCGTGTGGTTCATGTTAGTTTAGGTTAAACAAATGATAATATACTTTTCACGATAAAGGGCAATTGACCCTGACGTACTAAATGAGTTTTTAGGCTATATACGACAAAGCAGCAATCATCTCATTCAACGTTTTTTTTACTCTCTCTGTTAAAAAAAAGTCGAATACAAGTCGGAAAACCGCATTCAGTATGCGGACACCTGATCTCATACCGGACTTGATTAACACCGTAGCAAAGAGGCGATAGTACTAAGCATCTGCCGGACGTTCTAACGTACGGCAAACATATTAAACGGATGTCAGGTGCAATGCATTTTTCGTCAAAAAAGAAGTCAAACATGTAAATCTGGCAGAAGTGACCATTAACATCAGACGAATATTGCAGTGAATGATCATATGTATCGTCTTCTCCTTCCGACCACCGACTGATTGACTGAACACGGGCTATTGATTGATTGATTTTGGAAAATAACATTGGTCAATATATCACACAATGAAATGTGCATGGAAATAATATTGTTATACATTGTTGTATGTGGGAAAAAATGTCATATGATCAGTATTATATTTGTGAAATAAATTTCAATTTTCGAAATAAAAATATTCAAAGTACACAGAAATTTACAGACAGTAAGTGTAACGTGTCTTTGTAAGTGTGAGTAATAATCTCTTGAGTTAATTAATACGTTATCCATCATCATTATATATATATTATATATATAGCGAAAGAAATGGGCGAAGTTCACTACACATAGTGCGTAGAAATATATAGACGAAAGAAATTGGCACTATAGAAAGCGGACACTTTCTATAGTGCCAATATATATACGAGGGTCATTCAATAAGTTTTACCTCCTACCTCATAACTTTGCTATTATACAAGCCAGTCGTATGAAATATTCCACAATTAAAGCTTTGAATCTCAGCTACGTAATCATAGTAAATTGGTCTGAATACACATTGTACTTTTCTGGATATGCAGTAAAAACCAAACTTCCATTTAGTGCGACGTAAATGGGTGAAAAACAGCCAAAATTTCTCCTAATTGCTATTCATTTTCCTAATTCTAATAGACAAAATGTACCTATCGGTCAATTACAATCGTTCTAAGTTACAAATATCTCTTGAACAGACTTTTAACAATACAAGTGACTGATTTTTTGGCGGAAAATGTCCTATAATTAGCCAGAACCAGACCAGGACAGCCATCAATTTTAACCCTACCCTAGAGAACCGCTGCAAAAGTCATATTTGCTTCTCATAGTAACTAAGAGATCCTCATCATACAGGACTGAATGGATATATTTCAAGTCTCTTGAAGATATATTTTTCTATCACTGACTACCTGATTTACTATTCTAAATGTTGCATAAAAGAAAAACTGATAAAGTTACTATCATGTTAAGATTTAACATTCGAGGCATCACTGTGGCTTGACTTGTAACAACAAACATTTTACTGAATATCAGTATTCCAGTATGCTAAAGGCGTGCAATACATTCGAGTTGATATTATACTATTTGTAGGCTACAAAGGTTGATATTGCGTATAATCTGATTTATACATGATAGTATAGAATTATATTCAGAAATCATTCATTGTTTTCTGATTTCAGTATTTAAATCGGGCGGTTAACCTAATCATACAATACGGAGAGCCTGAAAACGAAAAAACATGTATTTATCTTTGGGGTACTTTTCCGTGTCCGTTGTCCAAAATCTCTCTCTGGCTTTGATTACATCATGACAAAAGTAAAATAGGCATCAACTGGCATTTACTATAAATGTGTAGCTATGATTCAGAGCTACATGTATAATCATGACAAATGTCATGAGGCTGACATTCATATTAGCGATGTTATGAGTGAGGAGGTAGAACTTATTGAATGACCCTCGTATATAATAAATTATCAAAATGATGCACTGCCCGTATCAAAAGTGCTCAATTCCTAAGAAGAGCGTAATATGTTGAAAACAAGCAGTAAATTAAGAATAGTAACTGGCAGTTTCATGCACACCAACCACACAGGGCGGTGGCAATCTTCAGACTGGAGTATATCTAATTATAAAATATTCAACAATAATAATAATATAATATAATACAGCATATCCAAGTTATTGACACACATACGTGGGATATCAATAATATATAATAGGTGTGGAAGTCACTCTCCAGATAGGATACCCGGCCTCAAAGCGCTGCAACCTATGCATCGCGGAGAAGTTTCACATCATGACTGCACCCAGGATATGCACTTTAAACAAACGCTCGGAACTATACTCTATGTGCAGACACAAACGGAAACACAAACTCAATGTTTTTGGTGTAACGTAATGTTTTTTCTGGATGGCTATATTTTTCCCAGTCTACCAGCTCATCCTGTTTTCTATTGACTATTGTTTTCATTTTTCATCATTATGATCCAACTTTTATGACTGATTAGTGATTACCTACCTAATCTGGTGATTAACGTTCACCTATACAACTCATAATGGATTATCCTATCTGGAGAGTGACTTTCACATCTATTATGGTCACGCGTTATGAACTCGCCTCCCAATAGGGTGGTGCCGTTACATTTTTTAGTTTCATGCTGCATGTCATTTTCCTCAAATATTTTTAAAACCACAAAGGCTATCTCAACAAATTTGGTATCCTTTTAAAGCCCTTATAACAAGCTATCTGCCTGCAAAATGGCATTGGTATAGCTAATACAGAAAGGGAGATACAGCTGTTTGATGTTTGGGGACCAGGGGTGGTGCTGGAAGGGGTGCCGCTGGAAGGGCCAAAGGGGTGCCGCCTGTACAAACTCAATGGGGATAATACCATGCTTTGTTCTTTTTATAATAACTAGTCATCCCCTAATGATACAAATACCATTTTGGTCCCATTTTAAAGGATATTTAGTAGTCTTTAAGTATGTGGTTCAACAGACTTGTCAATTATTTGTAACAACTAATTAATCATGGATAAGACCATGATCATCAGCTTTCTTCCTATTCGCTACACAGTCAACATGAATAATCAGCCTCAATTTACCGGATTTATAAAAATGACTATAACAGAAAAAGTGTTCAACCTATGATAGCAAAAGTATACATTTTTGGAAAGCTTGTAACTAGAGGAATTCAGAAATGCAGTTTATATCAGGGAAGGGTTCATCCTTAAACAAATATTTCTGAAAATTCTAAAAATATATAAAATAAAAATTTGAGATATTCACTAGCCGGTATAATTACCATACCGACGTAGTAACTTTAACAATTATATATCATCTAATGGGTAATTTCATGTGGAATTCAAATATGTAAAAAAAATAATGATAGGGGTAGGTATAAAAAATATATGGATCTCAAATTAAAAAAAACAACACTCTGATATTTTCCGAACATTTCCGATCATACCATTTTAGTTCTTGGTCGTACTGTAATTTTAATGGCATATTTGGTTTCCTCATGCAATTTCCCTTCAGAAAATGTATACTTTTACTACCTCGAAAGGCGAAAGGAGGCGAGCTTAAAACACATGACCTTATAGATTATATCAGATGTCCCCATAGTAACACTGGCCTAAAACGCTGTATTTTACCATGTTAGGGGGATTAGGGGGGTGTAGGACTATGTGGACTTTTATAAGAGGACATTTATCAAATAATGCGGACAATATATATGTGTATACGCATAAAATAAATAAATTATGTGGACTTCAATTAAGGAGACTATACGGTCGTATATAGGTGTAGGGGGTATATATAGTGCGTGCTGAGTATATAAACTGCTCACAAAAAGTATCGAAACAAAGGTATGCATTAATCGAAGCTAATACCCAAGTGCATAATTTTGTTCTGCGTATTTTGACACCTCGATCGTTGAGATACGATGTTGCGGAGCGGAGTTATTGTCATTTCAATGGTCGTGGGTCCAGTTTCAAAAGTGACAATCATCCTATAGAAAGAGGTTTGCATTACTGTTTAGAATGATCAGATTCGTGCTTTTTAATAGGGATGAGTGTCACTTTTGAAACTGGACCCACGATCATTGAAATGACAATAACTCCGCTCCGTAACATCGTATCTGAACGATCGAGGTGTCAAAATACGCAGAACAAAATTATGCACTTAGTTATTTGCTTCGATTAATGCATACCTTTTCGAGCCGTTATATATTGGATCATTTCTAAGTGTTTCGATACTTTTTGTGAGCAGTTTATATAGATAGCCCCATATAAGTACCATCTATACGTATAGGTACCCTTATACATATAAAGTCCACATAAAACGATATACAATTATTTCACGTCCACACAATACTGTATATGGAGTGTCCACATAGTCACAGTCGAGTATGTATTTTATATATATATATATATATATATAAACAAATAAACAAATAATATGGAACTATTTCATTCTGTGATTTTCAACTGCCGACAAATTTGTTTCGAAGAGATGGATGCCATCTCCTCTCATCAGGGTTTCAGTAGAAAATAAATAAACAAATAAAAAACATTCTTGTGCAAAACAAGTGCGTGTACGGGCCGTGCCCGCTGACGCATACATTACGCGCGTGCGAAACGCAAGCGCAAACGCGCGGCATCTAGCTCGCGCTGCTGATATATTTTAGCTTACATTTTTAAGCTTAAATTTGGATGCATGACGGCATGCGCTAACCAACTCTGATCGTTTGTTTAGGGTTGCTAACCTTGGGTGACAAATAATATAATACTTCTCTGCACTACATAAATTACATCGTTTGCTAATGTTTGAATATGATTTTGCTTGACTTAAGATAGTCCATTTTATGGTGAAGTTCATGTTATTGTCTTTTAGAGTCCAGACATGTTTCGACAGTTCTGTCTGATGTTTGTGAGCTTCTTTTTTGAAGGACTGTCGATGGTTTCCCAGCCGTTTTTTGAACTCGTTGCTAGTTAGGCCTACATATGTCGCTTCACCTCCATCTGATTTAACTGTGGCTTGGTAGACGATATTCGATGCTCTGCATTTCCCGCTCAAGGGGCACTCTGCTTTCACTCTACAGTTGCAAGGTTTGGCATCTGATGTTGGTGTCTGAGGTTTCATTAGTCTATTGTTGTGTGCATCAATAGCTGCCTTCATATTAGGCATGCAGCTATATGATACCTTCAGGTTGTTTCTGTTGAATATCTTTTGTAAAACATGTCCATCAGGGAAGCTCTCATCTACAATTTTGAGAAATCTCCGTCCCACGTTCGTTTTAACCTTTGAATCGAACGGTGGATTATACCAGGTAATGTTTCTTTTTCTAGTTCTGCTGGTGCTTGATTTCTGCTGTTCTTTCGGCTTAAATTCAAGTGTATGAGTATGTCCACCGCTCTCCAATGCGTCTTGGTAGACTTTGGTTGATGCTTTGAACACAATTTCATTTGACGAAATATCCGATAGTCTGCGGTTGATGCCTTCGGGTATTGCCCGGATGACATTTTGCGGGTGATTGCTTTTGGTGTTTACATATCTCGGGTTGTTACCTGGTTTTAGATAAGGTTTATGTGTTCCGCGGTTAAGGTCCATTGTGACATCAAGAAAGTTTACAACTTTCTGGTTTGCTTCAATTGTTATGCGGAGGTTGTTGTTTTTGAATACTTCGCATATTTGTTTTTTAACTCGCTCTACAATATGTGGGGGTTCTTGTAATACAGCTAATCCGTCATCTCTGTATAGGCCAATGTTTCCGCATAGTTCTTTTAGTTTGGAGAGTAGATATACAACAGTCAATTCGCAGCATTCGGCTCCGTCATAGGACCCCATTGTTATGTCGAACAGGCTGTTACTTTTTTTGGCCCATGCTTCATCTTGGTTGAAAAGAATTGTCTGCTTAGCGTGGATAATAATTCTCTGGTCTAAATCACTCACCTCCGTATGTTGCGATGCGAAGTCTAGCGCGTCATTTAAAAGTTTTTCAGTGATTGACGGGTAGAATTCTATGATATCAAAGTATATAAACGAAGAATCTTTCTTATTGCGAATTCTTCCGAACCACTCGAGTACCGTGTTAGTGTTTCTCCATACGTTCACATTACTTGCTACGGCCAATTGTTTGACAATCCTTTCTGTGATCTGCTTACTAACCTTCCCCAATTCGGACTTGCATGGGTTGATAAGGCGGCACGTAGCAGCGTTCTCAAAATTGGGTTTGTGGTCCTTGAGTGTGACAAACGATTCACGCTGTGCAATTGTATCAATTCTGTCCTCTAGTTCAAGTTCTTCAGCGAGTCTTTTTGCTTCACTGTTTATCTTACTCACTTGTGTTTCCGAGATTTTCTTGTACGATTTCTGAACGTTTTTCTCGATGAGTGAGTTGTAGTCCTCCTGCGTCATTTTATAAAAGTTCGTAGTTTTATCCGCTTTAATTATCAGCTTTGGTTCATCGTTAATCTGTTTCATGTCATCCTTTAATTGGCGTTGAAAATCATTGTTCCAACCGGGGTAGACAGTCCCGGGGTAGACAGTCCCGGGATTGACCAACCCTGGGTGAACCAACCCTGGGTAGACTACAATTATAGAGCGCCCTCACGGAATTAACCGCATAATACTGTTTAAAAAAACACCTTGGAAAATATATTCATTCTAAATTATATGTTAAAACACTCAGGGGGTTGGTGGTGGGGGAGGTAAAATCAAAATGGATCATTCTATAACAACCTCGGGACTGCCCGGCTCATTCTAAAACATCCCCGGGACTGTCTGGATCATTCTAAAACAACCACGGGATTGTAAACCCAGGGACTGTTTCTAACCCTAACCCTAACCCTAACCCTAACCCTAACCCTAACCTTAACCCTAACACTAACCCTAACCCTAACCCTAACCCTAACCCTAACCCTAACCCTAACCCTAAACCTAACCCTAACCCTAACCCTAACCCTAACCCTAACCCTAACCCTAACCCTAACCCTAACCCTAACCACGGCACCTAGGATTCGTCCATCTACATGTAGGCATTTCTTTAACATGACGGATAATTGGGTCACCATCCTTAACTTGGAAACAGATTACATGTATGATGTGTTCACATAACAGCAACAATAACGAAGCATTAACTCTTATCAAACTGCTGACAACTGAAATTAAAATAAACGATATATTTCGAACCCAAAATGCGATTTGAAATTGGACATCACATAAGAAGTACATTTGATCTTTCACCTTAATATTATTTGAAGAAATTATTATCACACCCAGTCTGACGAATATTTTAATGTGTTTCTAATCATAGCTAATGTGTTATGCAGTACTTGAAAATACTAATATGCATGTAGCACACTGTTCTCATGCGGCGCGGCACAACTGTAGCTTTAGTAGCACAATCCAGAGGGCGTCCTCGTCTACAGCTGTGAAAGAAGACATGGTTGGCTGTTCATATGGGTGGTGACGTAGTCTTCTTCGTAAACCATTTTCCTTTTCCTTGTCACCCATGAACAACACTCTCTGGCTGCTTAGCAAAACCTACATACTATTGAGGGCGCCATTTAATAGACTGCTCTCAACCGGTGATCGCCTAGGGGGGGGGGGGGGGGGGGGGGGGGGTGGGGGGGGGGTGGTTACCGCGCCGTTTTGCGATATTTTGCGAAAACGATCGTAGTTATCACGTGATACGTACAGTTGAAATAATAATTTACACTGATTTAATGAAATTCACTATGGGATTATGTTACTAATCAAAGAGGTCGCACACTTGCGTACAATTGTATAATTAGCCTAGCTATAACAAGCTAAAAGTGACATCTCTGAATGTATAAACAAAGTGTGCAACAGAGAAACTGTTGGGCACACTGGTAAAATGATTTTACAACAAGTTTTGCTATCATTATCAAACTGAACTCAATTTAAATCACTTATTTATCGAGCAATAATATATTTGTTTACGCATTTTAATTGTTTAGATACAAAGTTAAATAAATCAAGAGTTAAATGATATATAAATACATAAAAAGAAAACTATAAACGCATGGGCGGTCTTTATAATTTATAAAAATTGACATAACAATGATGTTACATTAATCCACCATCAAGTTTAAAAGATAGAAAAAAAGGATAACATGTAATTTACGGGAATCGAACCCGTGATTGCCGATTGCCAACGACATGGCCAACGTATGCACGCCACAGAGACCGATGAGTATAATTGTGTTAGTTTTATTATTTAACCATATCCATTTATTTATAACGAACGGATTATTATTTGTGCCATTTTTGCCAACTTTGTGTGTTTCTCTCGCACAAAATGTGTTTGTAATGTGATTATACTCCTTATTTTTGAAAGAACTAAAAAAAACGTTGTTATTTTCGAACACAAAAAATGGCGTCCTTTATACCGTCCACAATCAGTGTGCGACTGAACCATGAAGCTAAGCTTGGTAGCGGTATGGTGTAGAAGTCCCAAGTATGCAAATGATCTCACTGAATACAATGTCATGCTCTACCACACATCTACCCAGTACTCAACAACGGAATAAATCTCATAATCCTCATTTGCATACTTGGGACTTATAATGCACTGTGTAATTCTACATACCCGGAAAACACTCTGTTCAAAGGCACAAAAAGTGGACTTGTTTTAAGCATTTTTTTTGCAATTCTGAGGTGTGTGGATCGTGTTTCTTTATCAATTTGGTTAGAAATCCATCCATTTTACTAGAACATCTAAAATTTAAAGTGGACCCATACACCTGAGAAAGTATGATGCCAAGGGCATATATTTTGCACGATACAAAAGTTCAGAAAATCGCCCAAAATATGACGTCATGACCATTGCTTCGGGACAAAATGGCGCGGTACCCCAAATTTAATTTAATCGCCTCCTCCAATTTCCCGTGAGATCAGAGGATGGGGAGCGGTTACAGCGAGTGAGCCCTCTATCGGTACATACACCACAGTGTCACATTACAGAGAGAGAGAGAGAGAGAGAGAGAGAGAGAGAGAGAGAGAGAGAGAGAGAGAGAGAGAGAGAGAGAGAGAGAGAGAGAGAGAGAGAGAGAGAGAGAGAGAGAGAGAGAGAGAGAGAGAGAGAGAGAGAGAGAGAGAGAGAGAGAGAGAGAGAGAGAGTTATTCATAGAGTGAGTAACAAGGAAACGAAAATTGGTTCACGTAGATTTTGATTTTGATTATATATTAACATCACGTATTGAATCCAAATGATTTCATTGTTAAATAGCTGTATATATAATAAACTCCCAGGGTTGCACAAAGTTGTTTCTTCCCCAGGAGCAAGGTTTTGAGCTTAACATTTCCCCACCTATACCTGACTTTTTTTAGGGGAGCATGAAAAACAATGATTTGCGCGCGGCGCGCAATTTTTTTAAATTTCATTGCCTTTTTATGCTAAAATTGTCGATTTTTTTCTAATTTTAACTAAATAGAATTTGTTTGAGGGGGTGGGGGCACAACAATATTTTTTGGGGAAATGCCCTCCCCAGTTTCCCCCTGTACTGTATGTAGCGTCGCCACTGGAGAAAAGCAATAAAACAATAAACACGTTAGTATACCTGCAACCACAGCTCATAACCCAAAGTTTGCATTTTTTCTCTTCATCTTTTTTTACCCTTTTCCCCAATACTTCTGCTTTTTCCTCTTGGCATTACTTCCCCAATTCTGCTCGATATTTCCCGGGAGCGGTGCTCCCTGCTCCCGCACTTTGTGCAACCCTGTAAACTCCAGTTTAAAATATTATTTGTCATTAACGTTTTCCCCATTACGTTGGTTACTAGCTTTGTACGTATAATATTATCTTGATTCTTGATTATAAATTCATGAACATGCCTGTGAGATCAAATAATCGGTTTGCAGTTTTGAAAATGAAATAATCGGAATTTTCCACTCGAAATAGAGAGCCCAACATAATTTAAAAACTGGACAAGAATGGACTAAGTAACCACAAACACCGCACAACTTACTACTCGCTTCACCCCTTAACGGGACGACGTTGAGTAGTATCAATAATAATAAGAAGGCGACTCTGAATGACATTTTGACTTTAACCTGTTGTGAACAATCTGTCATTTTTAAACTAGAGCAACACACGTTTATATTGAACTCCTGCATAACTTTAGGGAACGAGAATTTAACTATAAAGATGTCTTATTGATGAAATTGTTGGCAAAACCATGGCAAAACATAGCAGACGACACAATTATATGTACACTAAAATAGAGGGGGCTATCACATTTGATTTGCAAACAAATCATGCAGCCGTTTTATTTCATCACTCACTTGACGACGGACACAAATCGAGCCGTGTTTACCTGATGGCCCATTGGCCAGATTGTGCTGAATTTTACTACGTGATAGGCAAATATTTTATTTATATAACATGATGATGACAAATGTCATACAAAAGTTGAACAACGTTAACATTCTAATAAATCGTTCGAAAATGGTTTAATACCATTGGTCTTCCAATTAGATTTTACACAGCTGCCCTTACGATATGATAATTTAAACAGCGCCGTCGACCGTGATTTAAGCTCGTACGCTGGCACTATTTTCTCTGTTTAAAATCAAATATTTATATTTGTCAATATTAACCCTACACCACACGGCAACAGATTTCTTTTCCGACACCCAAAATTCACCAGAAAAGTCACCCCGGGATTTGAACCACGGATCTCTAGCACCCGGGCCCAGATCCTAGCCGCTACACCATGGCTCCCAGTCGACACTCGGCGAGTATATTCGCCTCGTTATATAGCCTGGGTCCGTTTTGTAGCCAAAAAACCTGCACGCCGGGTTATAGAAACACTTTTCCCCACAGTTGTTGTATGGTGTAGTAGGGTTAGGGTTATGATGATGAAAATTACCAATTTTGGAATGAAAAAACAACAAAAAACATTGCTGTATAAGAATAGAGTTTCAAATGATATCGTCCACTTTAATAATAACCATGCTACCATCAGGCAGTAATAAACTCCAAAAGGACCATACATTTTAACAAAATCGACTTTGGTATTCGGTAAAAAATCAACGCAGTGAAGTTCTGAAAATACCGTCAAGTGATTCGTATTGTTCTGTGTATAGGTCGTCAGCGTTCAACGTGTCGTGGGTTACTATAATAAACTATTTTTTTCGAAATTTGAGGAAATGAACCATTGAAGATGTGTTTTTATCTTTAGCTAGCAGTAAACGACTAAACGAGTGGTTTTTTCTTTAGCTACCAGAGAGTACAATAGTTTGTTTCACTAAAAAATCACAGCTAGTACGCTGTATTGCACTTATTACTTTATTTAGTGTAGCCGGTCATATGATTTGAATTTGATCTTTCGTTCCCAACACATAATGTACCCGGAATGAGAACGAAAGGTCAATTTCAAATTATTTGATTACCAACACTGATTAACTGTCACTCGAATCTGCCAATAGCAGGTCAAATGTTATTTTACCGAACGATTCTTATGAGCCTGTTTTAATGAGTTGGGTTAAATATGAAGGTACCCAAAGTTGGGTAAAATATTCCAAGTTATTGGTTTCTTTCATTTCCTCATCAAACCACGCGATCAAATACCCAACAGTTGCATAATAATACTCATTATTTGGGCAATTATTGAAGCCCGTGAAAAGTATACGATTTTGCCTGCATTTTGCAGTTTGTACACACTAAAAACGACGGGGTCAAAATATTGACCCTCTTACGGGGTCAGTTTTATTTAACCCTATTCGTGGTTAAATCAACCACTGTCGGGGTCATTTGGCATCATATTGAAATGACCCCTAAAAGGGTCATATTTAAATGACCCTAAATATAGTCATGAATGACCCTAGTCATTAATGACCCTAAAATATATGACCCTAAATATAGTCATTTTCAACCACGTTCCGGGGTCATTTGCTAATCGGGATATACCGTTTTCAAAATTACCCCTGAATATGGTCATTTTTTGACCCTAATATAGTCAGAGAGAAAAAGAGAAATATAGTCATTTGACCACCATACGGGGTTGATATTTGCCTTCCGACTTTGAATGTAGTTAAATTCGACTTTGTATGTAGTTAATAATAACTAGGCCTATATGAAGTTACAATTTAACTGCAGCAAAAGTCATTGTCAAAATGACTACCATGTCAGTCAAATATTAAATATTTTATGAATATTTTTGACATAACAATAGCTCAATCCTTCAACCAATTCAAAGAACAACATCAAATATTATTTCCATGTATTCAATTTCATCTACAATATTATGAGATTTAATTAAAGACTATTTGAAAAACATGTCTCACAACGCCGGCGTCTTGATTAGGCAAATCATCTCACACCTAACGGGAATAACACCATGGAAAGTCGATTCGTAGGATCGTATATAGGTACATATCTAACCAAAAGAATTCAAGACGTCACTGCTTGATGGCAGTGATCAAGGCTCAAGATAAGCGGGCGCTGGGCGATTTTTACCCATCGGTCCTCCTGCCATAGTGCCCGCACACTAAAAACGACGGGGTCAAAACACTGGCGTAACAACAGGGGGGATGGGGGGGGGGGGGGGGATATATCCCCCCAGATTTTTACCGGGGGGATGCCTAATGTAATCATCCCCCCCCCAGATTTTTCATAACCAATAATTTTAAAAGTGACGTATTTAAACAAATAGGTGGGCGTAAAGATTCACACACTGCACACTTTGTAGGCACACTCATATTATAGCAATCTGGTTGCAAGGGAAAAGAAAGTCACAATAGGCTAGTGTATATAAGAGATTAGAGAATACATAGTTGGTCCAAAGTCCTAAATCCGATGGCATAAAATGACAATTGACAAGTGCATTATTCCTGAATTTTTGTGCTACAAAATGAGCCCAATCTGTAAAAAGTGTATTATTTGGGTTACAAAAGGCGGGCAATAGTTTTACGAGCGTAGCGATTAAAAAAATATTTTGAGGTTAAAAAAGTCTCACTCTGAACATTACTCTGAACTTGACAGCCCTGCCGTATTTGAGTCTGATAATTTTCATCCCCCCCACTCAAAAAAAGTAGTTACGCCCCTGGTCAAAATATTGAACCTCTTACGGGGTCAGTTTTATTTAACCCTATTCGTGGTTAAATCAACCACTGTCGGGGTCATTTGGCATCATATTAAAATGACCCCTATAAAAAGGGTCATATTTAAATGACCCTAAATATAGTCATGAATGACCCTAGTCATGAATGACCCTAAATATATATGACCCTAAATATAGTCATTTTCAACCACGTTCCGGGGTCATTTGCTAATCGGGATATACCGTTATCAAAATGACCCCTGAATATGGTCATTTTTTGACCCTAATATAGTCAGAGAGGAAAAGAAAAATATAGTCATTTGACCCCAAGGATAGTCATTTTTAACCACAATTTGGGTGAAATTTTCCACTAGATCACCGGGGTCAAATTTGACCCTTTTTTAGTCGGTGCATAGTTGACTCAGTAAGCGGGGTTAAAAATGACCCTTTTGTGGTTGAATTTTGACCCCGTATTTTTAAGATCTTTTAGTGTGTATACACGTCCACGACGGCACTCATCAATGATGGCGGACGACGAAATGACGACCCTGTTGAGTTCTTGGGGCTTTGGGGACAATATTATCAGTATATTTGAAGGAAAGGCAAATAATTTATAATCAATCGTAATATGTCAACTTATAGATACTGTGGAAAGTGATGATTGAATGAATAAGATATCGCTAAGCCTATGAGCTTACACTCAATTCACTGAGGCCACAAGCCCTGTGATATTTTTGCGATATTTTAATGTAAAAAAGCCCAAAAACTGTCCATTTCCAGTTTTTGATTTGGTTAACACATACACTTTTTAGTGACGTCATAGTCGCATAAAATGGGGGATGTTGGCACTTTTCTTGGTATCAATTGAACGAGGAGACTTATTGCAATCTATTAATATCAAAAACATAATCATAAACTATATGATAATGAAAAACTAGGGAGGGTGTTGCAACCCTCCATCGACAATCAGAGGACAATGGTTAACGATCATGGGAATTCTTGGGAATTGATTGCAATAATCTTCAAAATAAACCTCTTAAGATTGAACATCAACAAAATTAGCGATGGTCATCTTCGTGAAAGATCCTTATTGTTTTAAGTTTACGAACTCTCCCCATGTGTATGGATTATCAAAATACATCCTAATACGTTGCCGCTACATTTACTATCCATCACGAAGGCTTTGATAGACCACAGCACAGTACTGTCTTGCAAGTCTGGAGATGTGGTCACAATGGTAAACAACAAAATGTCAACGCTACCTAAACGTATCGCCATCACGTATATTGCCAAACCGAATGTAAATAGTGACCGGTCATCCAACATTATTCCAGACTCTCACAGGGAATGACGCGCAAAAAGAGGGTAACATTAGTTGATGAACCTCTTTCGACTAGGGATGAAACTATATTCGAGTCTTCGCAGAAATAATACGATCGAGTTTACTCATAAATAATGGTTCGCTGATGTGAAAAAATGAGAAAAATGGACTAGGTAACCACAAACACCGCACAACTTACTACTCGCTTCACCCCTTAACGGGACGACGTTGAGTAGTATCAATAATAATAAGAAGGCGACTCTGAATGACATTTTGACTTTAACCTGTTGTGAACAATCTGTCATTTTTAAACTAGAGCAACACACGTTTATATTAAACTCCTGCATAACTTTAGGGAACGAGAATTTAACTATAAAGATGTCTTATTGATGAAATTGTTGGCAAAACCATGGCAAAACATAGCAGATGATACAATTCTATGTACACTAAAATAGAGGGGGCAATCACATTTGATTTGCAAACAAATCATGCAGTTGTTTTATTTCATCACTCACTTGCATATATGTCACGATTTAGGGCAAGGTAGTTTCGGCCTTTTCTTGAACATGTTTTCCCGCACAACAACCGATTCTCGCACAATAAAATACTCTTCACCAAAATGTGAAATGCCTTCCCAAAAACCGCACAAATTAACGTGTTCCACACATGTCAGTCTAGTTGAAACATTGTTAGCGCTCTTATTTTAAAAATCTATGTTTTCCTCACACTGTAATATTAAATTAACTTTTCATTTATATTAAAACTATATACTATAAACGATACTTCACTAAAATTGAAATGCCGTTCTCAAAACCCGCACAAATGATCGTTTTCCACACATCTCAATCTAGTTGAAAAATTGTAAGCTCTCTTATTTTAAATATCTATGTTTTCCGCACACTGTAATATTAAATTAACTTTTCATTCATTTATATTAAAACAATATACTACAAACGATACTTCACTAAAAATTGAAATGCCGTTCTCAAAACCCGCACAAATGATCGTTTTCCACACATCTCAATCTAGTTGAAAAATTGTAAGCTCTCTTATTTTAAATATCTATGTTTTCCGCACACTGTAATATTAAATTAACTTTTCATTTATTTATATTCAAACTATATACTACAAACGATACTTCACTAAAAATTGAAATGCCTTTCTCAAAACCCGCACAAATGATCGTTTTCCACACATTTCAATCTAGTTGAAAAATTAAAAGCTCTCTTATTTTTTAAAAATCTATGTTTTCCGCACATTGTAATATTACATTTACTTTTCATGCATTTAGATTAAAACTATATATACTACAAACGATACTTCACAAACATTGAAATGCCTTTCTCAAAACCCGCACAAATGATCGTTTTCCACACATTTCAATCTAGTTGAAAAATTGTAAGCTCTCTTATTTTAAAATTCTATGTTTTCCGCACACTATAATATTACATTTATTTTCATGCATTTAGATTAAAACATACTACAAACGATACTTCACTGAAAATTGAAATGCTCTCCCAAAACCCGCACAAATGATCGTTTTCCACACATTTCAATCGAGTAAAATATGTTAGCGCTCTTATTTTAAATATCTATGTTTTCCGCACACTGTAATATTAAATATACTTTTCATTCATAGATTAAACTTAATACTACAAACGATACTTCACAAAAAGTGAAATGCCTTTCTCAAAACCCGCACAAATGATCGTTTTCCACACATTTCAATCTAGTTGAAAATTATTAGCTCTCTTATTTTAAAAATCGATGTTTTCCGCACATTGTAATATTACATTTACTTTTCATGCATTTAGATTAAAACATACTACAAACGATACTTCACTAAAAATTGAAATGCCTTCCCAAAACC
This sequence comes from Ophiura sarsii, assembly GCA_035610835.1. Taxonomy (NCBI): domain Eukaryota; kingdom Metazoa; phylum Echinodermata; class Ophiuroidea; order Amphilepidida; family Ophiuridae; genus Ophiura; species Ophiura sarsii. The sequence continues at coordinate 26,790,031 of CM069450.1, read as the reverse complement.
CGCACAAATGATCGTTTTCCACACATTTCAATCGAGTAAAAATTGTTAGCTCTCTTATTTTAAATATCTATGTTTTCCGCACACTGTAATATTAAATTTACTTTCCATTCATTTAAATTTATATCGATTATAACTTATACTACAAACGATACTTCACATTCAGGGTCAGTTGAAAGAGGGGGTTGGGGTTGGGGGTTGGGGGTGGGGGGGGGGGGGGGGGGGTGTGGGGGGCGGGTGGTAGACTGGCATTCTTGTACTTTTATTTGATCACTGTTGTCAGGGTTATCGTATAATTATAGTTAAAACAATGGCAAATAGGAAAGAAGGGAGAACCCTTGTTATTTTTGTCTTGTTTTTTAAATTTTTCTTTTCAAAAATATAGTCGAAATTAAATAATTAATTGGGCAAAGGGCGTTATTAATGTTATTGCTACGACGATAAAATGTCAAGTACATTTAAGAAGGACTTTCTGAGAGAATCAGGAACTATGGGAAAATCTGTGCAGATGGGGGTCAGCCAATTTTAAACATATTTTGGTGATTTAACCAGGGATGGAAATAAGACCCGTCCGCCCGCCCATAGCGGGTAACTTTCGTGTCGGGCGGGTGAAGATGCAAAGGTACCCGTCCGACTGGCGGGTAACATTTTTGAAGCTCAAAGTGTAAGTAACAGTAAGTTCATGGTAATTTCATCATCAGATGTGTCATGATTATAGAGGAGATCAAAGGTTGATACATGATGAATACGAGAAGCTGTTATACGGGCTAGGGTTATGTGGAACATCGTACAATAAAGACAAAAATATGTAATTGTATCATCATTTAAAAGTAGTCTTGCTCTTAATTGTTTGCTGCAAAATATTATGGAAAAAAACGTGGGCTGGTGGAATTTTTGTCGGGCAGGTAAATTATGTGAGTTACCTTCCCGACTGGCTAGTTGAAAAAAATCGGAAGTTCCAACCCTGGATTTAACCTGAGACGAATATACCTGTATCGTCTCAGATTTAACATGGTTGGTCAAATATTGAGAAAAATCACTATTAAAAATTCTGGCATACACCCTCCCAGAAAATATGAACACACCCTCCCAGAAAATATGAACCTCCCCCTCCTGGAATGGTCCCCTTGAACACTCTTCTCAGACCTGAAAAATACAGTTTTGTGTCAAATTTAGACTAGGGTTTCATATCCAAGATGAGGTCCAACAATCCCAGCAGAGTTAGAATATTGATCTTTGCTGGGGACAATGTCTCATTCAAGATGGTTGATAAAATGCATTCAAAACGACGGAGACTTTTACACTCTTTTAATAATTCACAACCATTTATTACCTCAACTTTCAATATTAGTCAAATTCACCTGTGTCATACCAAAGGTACAATCGTTGTATTTTTCTCTGTATTTCTGACTATTTCTTCAGTGAATTATCATGATATCGATTACAAAATACTACAAAATATATAACATACATTTTTAAAGTATAATGATGTTGGATTGTTCCATTCTTTGACAGGGGTATAATATTAAAATGTTCAAAAATCAGATAACAATTAATGTTTTGTAGGTGTGTCAATTCTTTCAATGAGAGAAGCAGCACATTTTATTCAATATGTGAAAGTCTTGATATTCCTTGTTCTTTATTGTTTGTTTTAAAGTGTGAACGCCGTTAAAAACCCTTGGATTATTCCATTATGTTAAATAGGGGGTAGTTTTGATTAGCAAATGGTGTTTTGCGATACTTACAGGTTAGGCTTACTTTAGATGATCGATATTGGGCCTAAATAGTGAGACAGTCTAAATAATATTTAGCCTAAATTGAATCTAACTTAAATTAAAGTGTAAACGTTGTTAAGTACCCTTGGATTATTCCATGATATTAAATAGGGGTGTAGGTTTGACAGGCAAATGGTGTTTAGCGACACTTACTCAACATACTTACAATACTTGTGCAGGTATGTTTATTCGGCAAAACTAGATGTGTTAGGCCTACATTCGAAAGTAGAACACATTCTTACGTGTTTGAACTTGGAAAAGAGTTATATAGCATCATTGGAATATAACAGAATAATCATTCAATAATTCTGGCGGTGTGCATGCATTTAATCTTGGCTATCCTATCGATGAGAATGCTCCATTTATTCATATTAGCATAATGAGATTACCGTGTGTATTGTCTGAACGATTATACCTGCTGAAGACTGCTGGGCGCTGGCCCTACTCAGGGTGTGGTTCGAGGGGAAAAGGGTCTTCACCCCTGCCAGCAGTATTCCCCCCCCCCCCCCCAATCCCTGATGCCCCAAAATATAATGACAAACTCTATGTATATAATGCAGTAATGGAAATACCAACATAATTGTCAACCCGGGCTTGACGCTCATGTGTGTCGCAGCTCTATTAAAATAGTATGTGCAGTGATCATAAAACAATAGCATTGCTTCATTCTGTAATAATAAGACTAAGGGCGTGTTCACACTATAGCTAGTTTTCTCCACGACCCGGGTCGGACCCGGGTCGAACCCGGGTTGAAGTATAGTGTGAACAGAAAAATAGGCTCAAAAAACCGACCCGGGTCGAAAATCACAACCCTGCGAAAGTGAAGGGTAGAACCCGGGTTCAACCCGGGTCGACTGTAGTGTGAACAGAAATCGCTGTTCGACCCGGGTTGCAAACCTGACTGCTAACCTCTGACCGTAGTTGTTTACGTCAGTTTTCAGCTTTGCTTTGCACGCTCTCGTCTGCCTTTGGTTCTGGTTGAAATCTTTATCAAATTTGTCAAAATGGCAAATAAATGGAGTCAAATTGAAACGGAAGCCATGATGGAACTCTGGGCGGATGAGACCGTGCAAATTAGTTTGAACTCAATGATCCACAATAAGGATATTTACGCCAATATATCACGCCAGATGGAGGCAATGGGTTTTCACCGTAACATTGAGCAACATTGAGCAATGTCAAAATAAAATCAAAGCACTCAAGAAAAAAATCATAGATACTGAAACACATAACAACAAGTCTGGAACCCAAATCTTTCTTTAAATTTGCCAGTGTTTTAGAATATAGATTGCATGTTATGTTCTGCACCAGAAATTTTGTTTCAGACCGGCGTACAGAATCCTTACATACGTATTTCATAAACTTTTTAGCTTAAAAACAGTTTGAGATAAAGCTTAATTAATATCCAGTGAAAAAAAACCCCAAAAAACCCACGGCCAACACTTGCAACAAACAGAGTTTGACATACATAGCGCTCTAGTGTGAACAGAAAATGAATTATCGATCAATCAGGGTTCGACCCGGGTCCGACCCGGGTTGAGGAAAAAGCTATAGTGTGAACACGCCCTAAGAGGGATGAAAATCATGTCCTGTCCAGTTCACCCCTCACTAGTCTACGGTTGAGCTACATGCCTTGCAATGCAAAGATCCATGGATCGATTCCAACTAGGACCACTTTTTCAACTGATTCATTTCCTTTTGTAAAAGTTGGGGTTAGAAAGTCCACAATGTGTGTAGCTCCTATACCGGGGTAGACAGTCCTGGGGTGTACTAACCCTGGGTAGACTTAAATAGAGCGCACTCACGGAATAAACCTCAATAATACTGTTTAAAAAACACCTTGGAAACTATATTGAGTCCAACCCGGGACGCGATATTGTTTACCGTAAACAACATTTGAATAGGAACTGTATATAGATAGGGCGGAAATAAAATAAAGATATACATAGGATTAGTCTTGTCTGTATAATATGCTTGATAGTAAAACATATGTATGTGTATATAAAAGTAGGTAATGCAATTTACAGGTGTTGTGCCTAATACAACCTATATTGTTGTGCGAGGGTTTAATACGGTACGTAACGTAGTGTGTCTTATAGCTTCTGTGTCATGCCAAGTTTAATACGTTCTACATGTAGTATGTCTTTTACTTCTAAATTTTAATGTCATTCGACGCGGTGTCATGGTGTCTTCTGTGTCATGCCATGCCATAATGTCATTTGGAGTGGTGTCATGGTGTATTCTGTGTCATCGTAGTATGTCTTTTATCTTAGAATTTTAATGTCTTTTGGAGTGGTGTCATGGTGTCCTCTGTGTCATGCGGGGTTTTAAACGTTCTTTACGTAGTATGTCTTTTATCTATGAATGTTAATGTCATTTGGAGTGGTGTCATGGTGTCTACTGTGTCATGCGGGGCTTTAAACGTTCTATACGTAGTATGTCTTTGATATTTTATATCTATTGTTAATATTTGAGGTGGTGTCATGGTGTCTTCTCTGTCATGCCAGGTTCAATACGTTATACACGAAGTATGTCTTTCATTTCATAAATTTAATGTCATTTGGAGTGGTGTCATGGTGTCTTCTGTGTCATGCGGGGTTTTAAACGTTATATACGTAGTATGTCTTTTATCTTAACATTTTAATGTCATTTGGAGTGGTGTCATGGTGTCTTCTGTGTCATGCCAGGTTTAATACGTTATATACGTAGTATGTCTTTCATTTCATGATTTTAATGTCATTTGAGGCGGTGTCATGGTGTCTTCTGTGTCATGCCAGGTTTAACACGTTATACACGTAGTATGTCTTTCATTTCATAAATGTAATGTCATTTGGAGTGGTGTCATGGTGTCTTCTGTGTCATGCGGGGTTTTAAACGTTATATACGTAGTATGTCTTTTATCTTAGAATTTTAATGTCATTTAGAGTGGTGTCATGGTGTCTTCTGTGTCATGCGGGGTTTTAAACCTTCTATACATAGTATGTCTTTTATATTTCAAATCTATTGTGATTCGAGGTGGTGTCATGGTGTCTTCTGTGTCATGCCAGGTTTAATACTTTATACACGTACTATGTCTTTCATTTCATAAATGTTATGTCCTATGGAGTGGTGTCATGGTGTCTTCTGTGTCATGCGGGGTGTTAAACGTTATAGACGTAGTATGTCTTTTATCTTAGAATTTTATTGTCATTGGGATTGGTGTTATGGTGTCTTCTGTGTCATGCGGGGGTTTTAAACGTGCTATACGTAGTATGTCTTTTATATTTCAAATCTATTGTGATTCGAGGTGGTGTCATAGTGTATTCTGTAATACGTTATACACCTAGTATGTCTTTTATTTCATAAATTTAATGTCATTTGGAGTGGTGTCATGGTGTCTTCTGTGTCATGCGGGGTTTAAACGTTATAGACGTAGTATGTCTTTTATCTTAGAATTTTAATGTCATTTTGAGTGGTGTCATGGTGTCTTCTGTGTCACGCGGGGTTTTAAAGGTTCTATACGTAGTATGTCTTTTATATTTAAAATCTATTGTGATTTGAGATGGTGTCATGGTGTCGTCTGTGTCATGCCAGGTTTAATACGTTATACACGTAGTATGTCTTTCATTTCATACATTTAATGTCATTTGGAGTGGTGTCATGTTGTCTTCTGTGTCATGCGGGGTTTTAAACGTTATATACGTAGTATGTCTTTTATATTAAAATGTTAAAGTCATTTGGATTGGTGTCATGGTGTCTTCTGTGTCATGCCTGGTTTAATACGTTATACACGTAGTATGTCTTTCATTTCATAAATTTAATATCCTATGGAGTGGTGTCATGGTGTCGTCTGTGTCATGCGGGATTTTAAACGTTCTATACATAGTATGTATTTTTTTTATTTCAATCTATTGTGATTTGAGGTGGTGTCATGGTGTCTTCTGTGTCATGCCAGATGTAACGTGTTAAACCTGGCATGACACAGAAGACACCATGACACCACTCCAAATGACATTACATTTATGAAATGAAAGACATACTACGTGTATAACGTATTAAACCTGGCATGACACAGAAGACACCATGACACCACCTCAAATCACAATAGATTTAAAATATAAAAGACATACTATGTATAGAAGTTTTAAAACCCCGCATGACACAGAAGACACCATGACACCACTCTAAATGACATTAAAATTCTAAGATAAAAGACATACTACGTATATAACGTTTAAAACCCCGCATGACACAGAAGATACCATGACACCACTCGAAATGACATTAAATTTATGAAATGAACGACATACTACTTGTATAACGTGTTAAACCTGGCATGACACAGAAGACGCCATGACACCGACTCAAATGACATTAAAATCATGAAATGAAAGACATACTACGTATTCAACGTATTAAACCTGGCACGACACAGAATGCACCATAACACCACCGCAAATCACAATAGATTTGAAATATACAAGAAATACTACGTATAGAACGTTTAAAACCCCGCATGACACAGAAGACACCATGACACCACTCCAAATGACATTAAAATTCTAAGATCAAAGACATACTACGTATATAACGTTTAAAACCCCGCATGACACAGAAGACACCATGACACCACTCGAAATGACATTACATTTATGAAATGAAAGATATACTACTTGTATAACGTGTTAAACCTGGCATGACACAGAAGACACCATGACACCACTCCAAAAGACATTAAAATGCTAAGATAAAAGACATACTACGTGTATAACGTATTAAACCTGGCATGACACAGAAGACACCATGACACCACTCCAAATGACATTAAAAATAAGAAAAGAAAGACATACAACGTATATAACATATTTAACCTGGCATGACACAGAAGACACCATGACACCACCTTAGATGACATTAAATTTATGAATTAAAAGACATACTACGTGTAAAACATATTAATCTCCGCATGACACAGAAGACACCATGACACCACTCCAAATGACATTAACAATATGAAATGAAAGACATATTTCGTATAGAACGTTTAAAACCCCGCATGACACAGAAGACACCATGACACCACTCTAAATGACATTACATTTATGAAATGAAAGACATACTACGTGTATAACGTATTAAACCTGGCATGACACAGAAGACACCATGACACCACTCTAAATGACATTACATTTATGAAATGAAAGACATACTACGTGTATAACGTGTTAAACCTGGCATGACACAGAAGACACCATGACACCGCCTCAAATGACATTAAAATCATGAACTGAAAGACTTACTACGAATATAACGTATTTAACCTGGCATGACACAGAAGACACCATGACACCACTTTAGATGACATTAAATTTATGAATTAAAAGACATACTACGTGTAAAACATATTAATCTCCGCATGACACAGAAGACACCATGACACCACTTCAAATTTTATTAAAAATATGAAATGAAAGACATACTATGTATATAACATATTAATCTCCGCATGACACAGACGACACCATGACACCATTCAAATGATATTAAAATTCTAAGATAAAAGACATACTACGTATATAACGTTTAAAACCACGCATGACACAGAAGACACCATGACATCACTCCAAATAACATTAAAATTCAAAGATAAAATACATACTACGTATATAACGTTTAAAAAACCCGCATGACACAAAAGACACCAAGACACCACTCCAAATGACATTAAAATTCTAAGATCAAAGACATACTACGTATGTAACGTTTAAAACCCCGCATGACACAGAAGACATCATGACACCACTCGAAATGACATTAAATTTATGAAATGAAAGACATACTACGTGTATAACGTATTAAACCTGGCATGACACAGAAGGCACCATGACACCACTCCAAATGACATTAAAAATAAGGAAAGAAAGACATACAACGTATATAACGTATTTTACCTGGCATGACACAGAAGACACCATAACACCACCTTAGATGACATTAAATGTATGAATTAAAAGACATACTACGTGTAAAACATATTGATCCCCGCATGACACAGAAGACTTACACCGTATGACGTAATAAACCTGACATGACACAGAAGACACCATGACACTACCTTAGATTAAATAAAATTCATGAACTGAAAGACATACTACGTGTAGAACCTGTTAATCTCCCCACGACACAAAAGACATAACCCTTATATAACGATAATAACGTAATAAACCCAGCATGACACAGAACTTAGAAGACATCATGACACCGCGTAAAATGACATTAAATCTATGAAATAAAAGACATACACACTCTATAAGATGTATTCACCTCCATATGACACAAAATACATAGTGTATATAAGATAATATCACACCTTGAGCAATCCTTTTTAAATATAATAACATCATTGTGGGATTTTGTTGGGACACCAAGTGTATATGTGCTATTTTATTCGCCCCTATACAATTGTTGTTAACGGTAAATAATTTCGCACCCGGGACTGTCCAACCCCGGGACTGCCCAACCCCGGGACATTCTAAAACAACCCCGGGACTGTCCAACCCAGGGACTGTACACCCCAGGGACTGTTTTTAACACTAAACCTAAACCTAACCTTAATCTTATTCACCCATGGTTGGTCCACCCAGGGTTGGTCTACCCCGGGACAGTCTACCCCGGGACTGTCTACCCCGGGACTGTCTACCATGGGACTGTTTACCCAGGGACTGTCTACCCCGGACTGTCTACCCCGGACTGTCTACCCCGGACTGTCTACCCCGGACTGTCTACCCTTGGACTGTCTACCCCTGGTGGAAATTCATGTAGGTATTTCCATTGCTGCATATATACAGTCATCAAAAAAAGTAACTATACAGGTAATAAATGTACTTTTAACTTTAAAAATATATATCCTACCTAGAAATATCAAATCATAAAGTTGTTGAGAAATCTATCTTCTTTAATATGAGATATTGCACGCTAGGATCGGTTGAATATTTAAGAAGCGACAATCCAAAATGTAAGGTAAAGTCACAATTTCAAATTCACATTTTACATTTCAACACGGGGAGAGAATGACAGGTAGCGTGTGTGTGGCGTATTGATCCATCGGAACAATGCGGCCGACTGTCCAACCTGCGCATGCATCCCCCAATTGCACTACCGGTAATCAATAAGGTACCCGTAGATTGGCCCGCGTGTAGAAATTAAAAATGTGAAAATGAAAATTGGACTTCTCCTTATATTTTTGAGTGCCACTTCTTCAATAATCACCCGATCCTAGCGTGCACTATCTCATATTAAAGAAGACGAATTTCTCAACAACTTTATAATTTAATATTTTTAGGTAGGATATATATTCTAAGAGTTAAAAGCCCATTTATTACCTGTATAGTTACTTTTTTTGATGACTGTATATTATACACGTATATAATTATTGACAACCGTTTCTGGTTAGACTAGCCATTGAACAAAGTTCTCAATACCGTAAGGCGTAAACGGTAGAGCTTATACAAATTCAGAGGTATAGACCTTCCGGAATATTATCGCTACTCTGAGTTCATGGACAATCCCATAAGGTCATTTTGTCCAATCATCATGTATATTAAAAAATAGTCGATTATGCCCCTCCCCTGATCATAATGCTATGGACAAAATTCATGCTATTTCACGCAATCATACTTTGTTGTTGTTCGTAGAGGTGCATCCATATGCAATGCATCAAATTTGCGAACAACCTAGCGTGCATGTGCGTGACGATTTCACGATTGACCCTGCGATTGACCATTGATGCCCGGTCATTTGTGAAAGAGTCCGGTACGCACTCTACGCACATACGGGCAGCTTGTTATAATTATGTCCATAGTATTATGTCGCTGACAAAGACGTGGCTACTAATTTTTCTAAATCTAGACAAGTAGTTTTGAATGAATAGGCGTTTTATATGTGACTAGCTGCGTTCAGACAGGCGTAAATTCGTATAGAGTAAGATCGGAGTATGGTCGGATTAACGATTGTGCATGTTAAACTTGCGAGTAGTGACCGTGTGGACGGCACCCGTGTTAACTAATTCGACGTTACTCCGAACCGATTTAATCCTGAGATTTCTCAGGAGTCAAGTAACGCGCTTAACACGAGCTGCAGTTCGGATTAGCACGCCCGTGTGGATGCACTTAACACGGTGTCTGGTGTAAATGCGACCTTTCGACGTATAAGGCATAGTAAAATAAATAACATGTTTCCCGTCCGGACATTTTAAGGAGGAGGGAGGGTCTTACTATTTACTATTTTCCAATTTTTTGCTTTTTTTCCAAGATGGCCGACAAGTCAAAAGTGACCAACTGACTGCACGTCGGGGAAACTCCTAAACAGATGTTCCACTATACTTGCCAGAGAGAAAGAAAAAACCCATCTAAATTCAGTACATTTTGTTTATTATTTGTGCAATAGACGTGTTGTCTGTAAAATGATATACGGTAACGCTGTAAAGATTTGTAACTAAATGTTTGCATTTTTTTTTTCTCTCTTCAATTTGGGTCAAATAAAATTATATTGTTGTTTGTAGCCTATGCCTGCCTGTGATCTGGTAAAGAAAGATGTTTCATTTATGAATGCTGGATAAAATGACAAATAGGTTTTGAATGCTATTTAACATAACATGCATAACAGCAGTTATAATTTGTGTAACTCAATTTCAAAAATAAGCAAAAAATGAAATGAATATATACAAACATTTACAAATCAGTGTTTTATTATGCTACAGTCAACACTTCTCTTCCCCCTATTTAATGATTATTTATTGAATTTAGGTATTTTTCAAATGTTAAAAATAATTCAAAACTGTATGTGTCTTGAATTAATGAAAGGATTTCTAAATTATTCCAACAAACCAAGATAATATTATACTTGGGCATGATATAGGTCACTCGAGGAGTCAGGTAGGGGTCAATCAATGCTGTTTAGGTGACCAATTAAATTATGGAATTTTAATTGCTGTAGGGTCTAAATTTATGCCAATCACTTATGCCTGTCTGAACATGCCTTTTGTAAATGAAAAACAAACAAACAAACACCCCAACAAACAACCAAACAAAAGCACAGCTTTCAATCAAACCAGCCATCAAATCAAGAGGCATGTTCAGATGGGCATCAATGATCGGCGTAAATTTAGACCCTACAGCAATTAAAATTCCACAATTAATCCCTCTACTCCGGACAGTTGTCCACACGGTACTAAATACAACGTTTCTCCTAAGTTTTCCGACAAAGTTAACACGACCATCGCAGGGGGCTCACGAGTAAATATCGGAAGTACACCCTTGACCAAGCACATTCACTCGGAGACTCACATCCCCGGGAACTAGGGATGTGTGCTTTAAGAACACATGTTTGTTCAAAATCATAAATCTTATTTTGTTTTCAGTGTTCAGCCATACGTAAATTTGTATTTTGAGCTTGTTTTTTTTAAAACTCTCCACGCGGCGCGTGGAAAATGTGCATTATGAAGTGCTATCTTCAGTAGATAGCATGCCGGTTCATTGGTAGGTTTTGTGATTATAATATTGTATGAATGTCATTGAAACAGTTCAAAAAATGAACAATATAAGAATACAAACCCATTTTGCCCGAAGGATAAGCATTGTAAGTGATCATCAATGACATTCTGTGGACATTTATCAAATCTAGAAAATTTTAGACATTCCACACGCGTCCGTCACCCTTTGAGTAGTCATCAAACGGTTGCGGACATCATCATCTGACATTTACAAGATTTGTTGAATACCATGATAAGACATTTGAAATTTGAAAAGTTAAAGACACTTTTATATGGACCTCTACCCCGTTGTCCGAGTCGGAAGGCATACCAAGAATATCCCTCCCCACCCTGTATTTCAAATAATGTCGCATTTTCTTGCTAAAAGGTGGGTTTTTATATTGCAAAAATGTAAATATAAGGTTTTTGTGATACCAAAACATTGTTTTAAGCCAATGAGAAGTCGAATAAATTGAATTCTTCCACATGATTTCTGTTTATGTTGGGACGTTGTCTATCCCACGGGCAAAATGCAAACAAAAATCGTTAAAAAATGTAGAAACTCGGCTCACACGGGTTCTTTGAAATACGCCTATTGGCATTATTTGCAAATTTGTGATTAAAAAAACCGCCCAAGACTGCGTGGCTTTTGTAGGTATTTGTCAATTTTCAACGTATTGACCAAGCACATTCACTCGGAGCCTCACACGCCGGGAACTAGAGATGTGTGTTTCAAGGGAGCACGCAACTAATTAGCTCCCCATCGGCTTTACACACAAATGTCGGCCTATTAAAACCGCTCTATTTCAAAACTCCGTGGATCAATTTTTGTGAAAATTTGCGATCTTATGCCAACATTGCCTTTTTATAACATATCTGAATACAAAGCAAGTTTGCCTAGTACATTTTTCAGTAAATGCCCCTGAATTTGGAAGTATTATTTTCATCACCTATATATAATTTTCAGTCCTCAGGCAGGGATGCACGGTGGCGGTAAATCGGCGGATACATTTATAATAAAGCTCAAATCATCCCGTTTCTTTTACAAACTTCACGTACAAATTCCACACAACACATACATGCAACATTCGAAAGGACAACACCAGATAATGTGTCGATTTTGCACACTTTTGTGCTTGATAGGAACTATTACTGTACTCAATTTTGCCTGAAGTTGATTCCTAGACTGAATTAGTTGTGTGTGACCTTTAAGAACACATGTTTGTTCAAAATCATATACATCTTTATACCATTATTTTCAGTGTTAAATTTTAAGTATTTTCCAAATAAATGCAAAATCTTATAGAATTCTGAAATTCCGTTTTGGAGATATCGCCATACGTAAATTTGTATTTTGAGCTTGTTTTTTAAACTCTCCAAGCGGCGCGTGGAAAATGTGCATTATAATGCGCTATCTTCAGTAAATAGCATGCCGGTTCATTGGCAGGTTTTGTATACTGCATGAATGTCATTGAAACAGTTCAAAAAATGAACAATATAGGCTACATGTAAGAATACAAATCATTACTGGACCTGCATCAATGGGCTCCACACAACTTAACCATAGATGCAGGTACGCGCCGATTTCCACTCAAAGCTGATTTGCTGGCATAAAAGTCATGATTGACAACAAATGGATCAACAAATAAATTTGATCAAGTCAGCGTCACGCTTAGAATGATAACAAAATTTGCTGATTGGCACAAACTACACGTGTATCTGCGCTAACCACAGCGCCGGACTTCACACGCACATGCACGCATGTCATAGCGCGTTCCCCCATCGCGCCGTAGCTATGGCAGCGCGACAATGCATTCAGCGTTCGATGGGACGTCTCAGCTACAGTGCCTTGATCGTTATTTACCTTATGCCATAACAGAGCGACAATGCAATGTGTTGAACTTACGGTTACGGCCGGCAATTGAGTTGCCTGTACCTGCACTATGCTGGTTCCATGCACTCTGGATCCCCGGCCCAACTTATCCATAGGTGCAGGTACAGGCAAATCCATTGCCGTCCGTAACCGTAAGCTTAACACATTGCATTGTCGCTTTGTTATGGCATAAGGTAAATAACGATCAACACACTGTAGCTGAGATACCGCATCGAACGCTATGATGCATTGTCGCGCTGCCATAGCTACGGCGCAATGGGAGCGAGATATGACATGGTTAGCGCAGAACACGTGTAGTTTGTGCCAATCAGCAAATTTTGTTATCATTCTAAGCGTGACGCTGACTTGATCAAATTTATTTGTGGATCCATTTGTTGTCAATCATGACTTTTATGCCAGCAAATCAGCTTTGAGTGGAAATCGGCGCGTACCTGCATCTATGGTTAAGTTGTGTGGAGCCCATTGATGCAGGTCCAGTAATGATTTGTATTCTTACATGTAGCCTATATTGTTTCAATAACTCCCTGCCTCCCAAACCTCTTGCTTCATGGCCTCCCCTCGCCCGCCCGCCCTACCCCTGCAGACCCTCGCCCGCCGTCCCCGCCCCTACCGCCGTTCCTGCCCCTACCGCGGTTCCCGCCCGCCCCGTGCTTATACACCTTCAAGGCCTAAATTAATATACGGTACTTCAATAGCGCAGCGTATTTCTCCAATATTTGTCCGCCAGCGTGTGTAGGGTGCGTGGGTGTAGTGCGTGTGAGCGTTTATTTTACATTGCGCACTACGCCGCGTTATGTGTTACGCGCTCGACTGCATGGTTGCAGTACGCACCGAAAAATAAACAAACATGGCCCGTAGAAACAGTCTGAAAAGGCCCTAAATTTGACTCCTTTTGCTCATATCTCGGTCAATTCTGTACGGTTTTCAGTCATTTATAGCTTATAACCCGTCATTATCTATTATCAGTGCAACGTTCACGGCTTTTAGACGCAAAATGAGAAAGCCTTTTCAGGATACACACATACACAACCACCCCCCCCCCCCCCCTCCTACATCCACACATACATACAACATAAGACAAATTATAGTAAGATGGACCTCTATCCCGTTGTCTGAGTTGGAAGGCATATCAAGGATCCCCCACCCCGTATTTCAAATAATGTCGCATTTTACTATTAAACGGCGGGTTTTTATACTGCAAAAATGTAAATATTAAGGCTTTTGTAATACCAAAATATTGTTTTAAGCCAAAAGAAGTCGAGTATATTTATTTTTTCTGCATCCGACTTCCAAGTTTATGTTAGTCCGTTGTCAATCCCACAGGTAAAATGCAAAAAAAATTGGTAAAAAAATTGAAAAAACTTCATTTTTTATACGATTTTTGTTTGCATTTTGCCCGTGGGATAGACAACGGCCCAATATAAACAGAAATTATGCAGACAAATTCAATTTATTCGACAAATCATTACACATAAGATCCAGTATGCCGCCGCCATTTTGAAACCATCATGGGGACAAAATTGCAGGTATGTCGGTATTTTCCGTCAATGCTCGTGAGCAATCGGAAAGTGTCATTCTTTCCGCGTATTTCAATCATGGTCCAACGCGTACGCAGTCACTGCCAAAAATAACGCGGATATTTATAAGTTGCGCGCATCAACGCTTCACTTCGACATAGCCATGTAAACCGGGAAATTAATTTGCAAATGCCAGTAGACCAAGTTTACACAGGTCTTTTAGGCAACTTTAAATGTCACTACTGAATCTCATACAAGCGGGTAAGTTATCAAATGATTGGGGAACCACTATACTTAAGCTTCTACAAAGAACCATTTCCTTGGCTTAAGACATTTTTTTTTAAATTCTACAAAGAACCCATGGGTTATCAGGAAAGAACCCAAAAAGGTTCTTTAACCAGTGAAGAACCTTTTTTGGAACCCTAGTAAAGAACCTTTTTAAGGTTCTTGGAAAATGTTTCTTTAGCAGAAAATAACTATGTAGAACCTAAAAAGGTTAATGTTTTTAACACTGTTTTTCATTCTTTAAACTTTGTGATGCGCCCATGAATAAAGTTCATGATGAGCCCATGAACCTAAATTTTGAAGGTTCTTTAAAGAACATTTTAAAGTTCTTTAAAGAACACTTTAAAGTTCTTTATAGAACCTTGAAAAGTTCTTTATAGAACCTTGAAAAGTTCTTTATAGAACCTTGAAAAGTTCTTTATAGAACCTTTTAAAGTTCTTTATAAAACCTTAAGAGCTCTTAGGGTTCTATATACATACAGGACAGAAAAACGGTTCTAAGTGGAACCCTTTTAGTGTATGATGGGGCGTTCTTTAAAAGCGGCCAACGAAATAATGACATGAAGTTCTTCAATGACTACTTGCACTTGTAATCATTGAATCGAAATTTAAATATTTTCTTTCACAAATAAGCGGCCAACAAAATTATGATAAATAGTGGTCAACGATATCCAAAATTACATAATGTGGCGTTCTTTAAACGTGGCATACGAAATTTATGATACGACTATTAGTCCTGTAACCAAATATAAATGATTGTGTCGTTCTTTATATGATCATAACCAAATGAAGGGTTAAAAAAGTACAAAACAAATCAGAGAGAGAATTTTTACTGGTATAGGACAAAGTGCTACCTTTTCTGAATACATCATTTTGGGGAAATGTGACTGTTTTGGGAAAAGTAAACATAATATCGAAAAAACCGAAAACTTTCTATTGGTAGCCAAGCGTTTTGTCTTTTCATAATAGTTTCAATTTTCCAAAACGTCTATTTCAGTGTATTTGTGTGTATGTAAACAAAGGTAAGGTGAGGTGATCTAATTTTAGGGAGCGGGGCTTATCTTTTTTTAACCCGTTATGTCCACATACCATGATAGGTAGTTATTATAAAAGCTGCCAACGAAACTAGGATGCATAATAATTATTAATGTGTTGGGATATGGAAAACGTTTTTCTAGTAAAAATGTTGAACTTTGCGTCGTCGAATGAGGCAAGAATGAGCGAGTCCGCAACTCAAAAAATAACTATCTGACCAAAATCTGACTAGGATCCAAACTTTCAGCAACAAGGAACACTAAAAACGCCCCGCACAACCGGATTAGAGCTATAATCACGTAAAAACTGGGCAAAAAAGTTCAAAATTCATTCAGCTCGCGATTCCTACCAAACCCAAATTCCATAAATTATTATTTACAATTTCCAAAGGAGGACTTTATCCACTCGCTTGCTGATGGAATAGGTTATTACGTGTTAGGCTATGATTTTATACACGAGCCACTCAAACTTTATACATTGTCCTTGGTTCAAATATGGCGATTTTGGTGTGACGTTCACGTAAAATACGCAGTGGAGAGAGACACGGCTCCTGTACACGCACGATGCTGCATTCGTTCTTTTCCGTGAACTTCCGAAAAATACCGACATACCTCCAATTTTCCCTCCATGGTGGAAATCCAAAACGGCGCCCGTTACACGTAAAGAAATAGGGCAATAAATTTCGGCCGTATTTTCCTTTATAATTCTGTACTGAATACTAACTTTAGACTTTATGTTCAAACACTTTTTAAACATCAGGAGGCACGGGCCCACTGTTGCGAAGGCACTCAAATTATAAACGCAAAAGGATGAAATTATTTCTTTGAGAACGATATCTTCAAAACAGTTTCAATTTATATAGTTAAGGGCAGTGTCAACCCGGCGCGGCACTTGTTTCAAAAATTGAATTTCATATTTCTCTATTATTTTATACTTTTATATGTATTCTATCATTACCATCATAAGTTACTAATCGGAAGCGATTATTTCCCGTTCTTTTGGGTGATTTAAAATTGTTGTTTTGGTAAGTTTGAGTCAGGAAAGGCGCATATTTATTTGGCGGGAAATTAAGCGGAGTTCCGCGCTTTTCAAATGCTGCGACAGCTGTTCGATCATTGCGTCGCGCGCTGAATCTTCCCGTGCGTAATACTAGACGCGCCGCTAAATATCCGCGACGTAGACGCGAAAAACAAAAGAGCGCAAAACAATGTCTAAAAATGTAAACAAAGGCCAATCTTACGATCATTTAAATTTCCGTTTTCTTCCAATTTCTTCACATTGTGACAATATAAATTGAATCTGATAGTTTATTTTAATTGTTCATAATAGTATACTCGCCTTTCGGGTCACACGCCCGTGTATTCCGAGAACATTTAGCTTTAAATGGTGGAAAATGTCAATATTTTTACTAAATCGCTGTTTTCTAGAAGTTCAAATTTGAAGGAATTTTACGATTTTTCAGACAGCATAACTAAAACAAGGTATTTAAAAAAAACTGGACGGGGGAGATAGAAGACTGTTGAAAGTAGGCTTGAGTTATCCCTGCTTTTTCTCTTACGTGACACGGGTCATTCTATACGTGCGTGTCACGGGTACCCGTATCCCGTAAGTCTCACTCTCCGTGAATTCCCAAACCCAACCCACAGTAGAGCCCAAGCCCCGTAATAACCTGCATAGTGCATACCACCACGCAGCGTTCGATTTAACCAATGTAGCATCACGAAATACGACACACTTTTGAACACTAATGCACAAATATGTAGCAAAAAGTGCTACGCCAAAAGATTCCCTACTTGATCTCTGATCACGTACCATCAAAGCCAAACCTAAAGATTGAGTGTCATCTTCAAATAACTAAAACAAAGTATGGTAAATCTTGAAATATCGGCGGTTCATTTTCACTTTCGTCCAGAGTTAAAAATCCCATTGGTTTACACGTACTTGCGCAGAATTTTTCTGTCGGTTTAAAATGTGTACAAAATGGCGGAGTTCTGCGCATCTCGGAGAAGTAATAAT
Organism: Ophiura sarsii; assembly: GCA_035610835.1. Taxonomy (NCBI): domain Eukaryota; kingdom Metazoa; phylum Echinodermata; class Ophiuroidea; order Amphilepidida; family Ophiuridae; genus Ophiura; species Ophiura sarsii. The sequence goes on along the minus strand of CM069450.1, from coordinate 26,772,004 downwards.
CATGACGTCACTTCTAGTCTTGTTTTCGTGTCGCATGGCAAAGGTCGAGGGGTTGTTGCCATATCATTGGGCTAATCATATTGCAGGCTCCGATATTTGTACAGCTTTAGCGTCCGTACGGTAATATTGATGACTGGGGGATGTAGCCTAGGGTTCGCCATAATCATTGGGCTAATTGCGAGACCAAGGCAACACGGAACAAAGAGGCCGTGGACTCAGTGACTCAGTATATTACTAAATCATATAATATAATACAAAATAGCATCCAAATAGCTTAGTATATTACTAAATGGCATCCAAATAGCTGAAATAACTTACTGTGTCCTCTTACCTTCATATTATAACAATATCAATTACATTTTACAACAAAATCGCTTCAGAAGATGATTAATGCAAGTTATTAATATTAGCAAATGCCGCGAATTTTAGGGGTTTGTGAAAAGGTTACGACTTAGAAACGTCGTTTCAAATGACGGGGTCGCTAATCTCCCCCGTCAAAAAATTCAAACTATCAGGTAAGCTTTTACTACTATTGTGTAGAGGACTTTCAGCTCTAGGAGGCAATTTTTTATATTTTCGATTATGGATTTTAAACTCGAGATATGCATCCATTTCTAGCGAAATGTATTAAAAAAAACACGACTTTTACACTTTCCTGATGTTTTTAGCAATATTTCCAAAACTAAGCCTTATTTTGAAAAAAGAAAAAATTGCCTTCTAGACAAAATTGTCTTGTTTACAAAAATGTATATTAGAACAAATTACCATTTTTTATTTTATAGTTATGCTGTCTGAAAAAAATGGGGTAAAATAATCGCTTTTTGGCTCATTTCTCACAATTTAGTTTATTTGGTATCACATTTATATCACCATCGGATTCCTTATCAAATTTCCTTTCTATAAATGTATACTTTTACGTACTTTTATTCAATATTCTCAAACTTAGAAGCAAAAGTTGATCATCAAAATAATAGGGTTGACACTTCCCTTAAGACAGCTTCCTTTCTTATCAAAAACTCGCTGTTTGGCGTTCGCCGCCCATGAAAAATATCGCGAAAAAGGCTGCGTATGTGCGTAATAATTTTCACAAGTACGCACGGCTGCGTAAAATGTAAACAAAAAGTTCGGCTTCACTTTACGCAGCAAATACGCGGGGAGTTTCCCATCTAGCGCCTTACGGTGCATACGATATTTATTGCAGTGTACCATAGATAAGCGGAGCGTAGATGGGAAACTCGGCGAAATTATTGTTTTCGACGCACTCCAGTACGCGCCCTATCTCACTGTACTTGACTATTCATGAGTTTAGCGCGCTGGTTCTAACCAAGGACGCTCTATGAGAAGTCGAATAAATATAATTTGTCTGCATGATATCTGTTTATGTTGGGCCGTTGTCTATCCCACGGGCAAAATGCAAACAAAAATCGTAAAAAATATGAAGAAACTCGACTCACACGGGTTCTTTTAAATTCGCCTATTACCATTATAGGCCTATGCAAATTTGTGATTATAAAAACCACCCAAGACTGCGTGGATTTTGTTGGTATTCGTTAATTTTCAACGCATTGACCAAGCACACTCACTCGGAGCCTCACACCGCCGGGAACTAGGGATGTGTGCTTTAAGAACACATGTTTGTTCAAAATCATAAATCTTATTTTGTTTTCAGTGTTTAGGCATACGTAAATTTGTATTTTGAGCTTGTTTTTTTAAAACTCTCCACGCGGTGCGTGGAAAATGTGCATTATGAAGTGCTATCTTCAGTAGATAGCATGCCGGTTCATTGGCAGGTTTTGTGATTATAATATTGTATGAATGTCATTGAAACAGTTCAAAAAATGAACAATATAAGAATACAAACCCATTTTGCCCGAAGGATAAGCATTTTAAGTGATCATCAATGACATTCTGTGGACATTTATCAAATCTAGAAATTTTTAGACATTCCACACGCGTCCGTCACCCTTTGAGTAGTCATCAAACGGTTGCGGACATCATCATCTGACATTTGTAAGATTTTTTGAGTACCATGATGATAAGACATTTGAAATTTGAAAAGTTAAAGACATTTTTTATATGGACCTCTCCCCTGTTGTCTCGGTCGGAAGGCATACCAAGAATACCCCGCCCCCCCCCCCCCCCCCCCACCCTGTATTTGAAATAATGGCGCATTTTCCTGTTAAAAGGCGTTTTTTATATTGCAAAAATGTAAATATACGGTTTTTGTGATACCAAAACATTGTTTTAAGCCAATGAGAAGTTGAATAAATTGAATTTTTCTGCATGATTTCTGTTTATGTTAGGCCGTGACGGTTGTCTATCCCACGGGCAAAATGCAAACAAAAATCGTAAAAAATATGAAGAAACTCGACTCACATGGGTTCTTTGAAATTCGCCTATTACCATTATTTGCAAATTTGTGATTAAAAAAACCGCCCAGACTGCGTGGATTTTGTTGGTATTCGTTAATTTTCAACACATGACCAAGCACATTCACTCTGAGCCTCACACCGCCGGGAACTAGGGATGTGTGCTTCAAGGGCGTACACCACTAATTCGGTAATGCGCGGCACTTCCGGCAAAGTTGAGTACGATAATAGTTCCTCTTTGACGGAAAGAATGGTAGCAAATGAAACTAATCATTATTGTTTTTGTGTCAAATTTGTGTTCTGCGTATTCCTAAGAATGTATATTTAATGTTTAAAAAAAAAAGTTATTATATCTGAAACATAATTCTACGGACCGATTTTCACGCACGTTGCTTGCACGGGTAAAAGCCGACTTATAGATAACAAAATCAGTACACGCTGACGTGCCGGCTTCTAGCAAAACACCTTCCTGATGACTCCGCCCCGAGTTGAGTTTCAGATATGTTATAAAATACCGTTTGTGTTAAAACATATCAAAATTTCATAGAATTCTTCGCGAGCTAACTCAAGTTACAGCGATTTGAACACATATCCTGCAAAGCATGTAAAGTCTATGTGGGCCGAATTAGTAATGTACGCCCTTAAAGGTACACATCACTAATTCCCTGTGGTTCGAGGCTCCGAGCATGCCGAGTGATTGTGTATGTTCAACCGGGATGTTCAATGCGTTGAAAATTAACGAATGCCAGTAAAATTCACGCAGTCTTGGGCAGTTTTTGTAATCAAAAACTTGAAAATAACGGCAGTAGGCCTACTTCAAATAACTCGTGTGACCCGAGTTTCTTGAATTTGTTAACGATTTTTTTTTTGCATTTTACCTGTAAACTCGGAATTCGGATGCAGACAAATTAAATATACTCGACTTCTTTTGGCTTTAAAGCAATGTTTTGGTATTACTAAAGCCTTAATATTTACATTTTAGCAGTATAAAAACCAGCCGTTTGATAGGAAAATGCGACATTATTTGAAATACGGGGTGGGTGGGGTATCCTTGGTATGCCTTCTGACTCAGACAATGGGGTAGAGGTCCATAAGATAAAAGTTCCTTTAACTTTTCAAATTTCAAACGGTGTCTTATCATCATGGTATTCAACAAATCTAGTAAATGTCAATTGATGATGTCCGCAACCGTTTGATGACTCAAATGGGGTGGGAGCGGAATGTCTAAACTTTTTTAGATTTGATGAATTGCATTATATCCACAGAATGTTATTAATGCATGAAACCAATGATATAAGATTGATATGGCTTTTGAAAAAAGTGCTTTTCAAGGTACACATCACTAATTCCCGGTGGTTCGAGGCTCCGAGCATGCCGAGTGAATGTGTATGTGCAATGCGTTGAAAATTAACGAATGCCAGTAAAATCCACGCAGTCTTGGGCGGTTGTTGTAATCAAAAACTTGAAAACGGCAGTAGGCCTACTTCAAATAACTCGTGTGACCCGAGTTTCTTCAATTTGTTTACGATTTTTTTGCATTTTACCTGTGGGATGGTCAACGAACCCACATAAACTCGGAAGTCGGATGCAGAAAAATTAAATATACTCGACTTCTTTTGGCTTAAAACAATGTTTTGGTATTACAAAAGCCTTGATATTTACATTTTTGCAGTATAAGAACTCGCCGTTTATTAGGAAAATGCGACATTATTTGAAATACGGAGTGGGAGAAGGGGGTGGGGTATCCTTAATTGGTATGCCTTCCGACACAGACAACGGGGTAGAGGTCCATAAGATAAAAAAGTTCCTTTAACTTTTCGAATTTCAAACGGTGTCTTATCATCATGGTATTCAACAAATCAAGTAAATGTCAATTGATGATGTCCGCAACCGTTTGATGACTACTCAAATGGTCGTGAGGGAGCGGAATGTCTAAACTTTTCTAGATTTGATGAATTGCATTATATCCACAGAATGTCATTAATCACTTAAAATGCTTATCCTTTGGGCAAAATGGGTTTATATTCTTATAGGCCTATTTTGTTCATTGAAATGTTTCAATGACATTTATACAGTTATAATCACAAAACTTATCGATGCACGGGCATGATATCTACTGAAGATAGCACTTTATATGCACGTTTCCACGAGTGGAGAGTTTTTAAAAAAACACGCGCAAAATACAAATTTACGTATTGCGATCCCCCTTTTCAAATGACTACATCTCTAAAATGAAAATTCAGAATTCTATAAGATTTGGCATTTAAACTTAAAATTAAACACTGAAAACAATGATTTAAGATTGTTTTGACTTTTGAAAAAAGGGTGCTCTTCAATGTACACCTAACCAATTCCCGGTGGTTCGAGGCTCTGAGCATGCCGAGTGAATGTGTATGTCCATAAGATAAAAAGTTCCTTTAACTTTTCAAATTTCAAACGGTGTCTTATCATCATGGTATTCAACAAATCTAGTAAATGTCCGCAACCGTTTGATAACTAAGGTTTATTTCTTGGTCAAATTGACAACACTGTATAAAGAGGAAAATATTGAAAAATCTAAGAAGACAACCCGACCTGAATTGTTGACCCAAGTTAGATCTCTGTGTGTAATTACTATTCCAACCTTTTATAAACGTAGTTGCAAGGTAACTCAAGATATCGCCGTTTACCTAAAGCACATTTCCCATAGAATTACACTATAGCGCGTAATAGTTGTGTGCACCCTTGAAACACACATCCCTAGTTCCCGGTGGTTTAAGGCGCCGAGAGAATGTGCGTGGTCAATGCGTTGAAAAAAAACTAGTACCAACAAAATACATGCAGTCTTGGGCGGGTTTTTTTTTATCACAAACTCGCAAATTTCAAATAACCCGTGTGAGCCGAATTTCTTCATTTTTTAACGATTTTTTCCCATTTTACCCGTGGGATTGACAACGGACCATAATAAAAAGAAGCTGGATGTAGGAAAAATTCATATTTTTGCAGTATAAAACCCCCGGCGCCTTTTATTAATAGGAAAATGCGACATTATTTGAAATACGGCGGGGGAAGCTTCCGACTCAGAAAATGGTGTAGAGGTCTATAAGATTTAGTTTCTTTAACTTTTCAATTTTCAACTTGACTTATCATCATGGTGCTGCAAAAAAAGAGTAAATTTCTGTCAGATGATGTCCACCCAACACCGTTTTACAACTCAAAGGGTGATGGATGATCGCTATCGCGGATAGATATCGACATTTAGGCCTACTAGATTTTGGTGAATTGCATTATGTCGACAGAGTAATTTATCACTTAAAATGCTTATCCTTCGGGCTAAATGTGTTTATATTCTTTTATTGTTCATTTTTTAAAGAGTTTCAATGACTTCATACAGTATAAAATCACAAAACTTGCCAATGCACGGCATGCTATATACTGAAGACAGTACTTCATGTGCAACATGGAGATAGTTTTAAAAATACACGCGAAAAATACAAGTTTACATATGGCGATACGCTGTTTCAAATGACCACATCTCTAAAACGGAATACGGTATCTTAATTCTATAAGATTTTGCATTTATACTTAAAATTTAACACTGAAAACAATGTTATAATTAGATTTGTATGATTTTGAACAAACATGTGTTCTTAAAGGGCCGCACACAACTAATTCAGTCTAGAAATTCACTTCCGGAGTACAGCAATAGTTCCTATCAAGCACAAAAGTGTGCGAGATCGACACATCAGCTGGTGCTGTCCTCTCGAATGTTGCATTTATGTGTTGTGCGGAATATGTACGTGAAGTTTGTCAAAAAAACCGGGAAGATTTGAGCTTTATTATAATTTTATCCGCCGATTTACCGCCACTGTGCATCCCAGCCCGAGGACTGGAAATTAGGTGATGATATTTAATACGTCCCGATTCAGCGGCATTTACTGGAAAATGTAATCGGCAAACTTGCCTTGATATTCATATAAATATGTTATAAAAAGGCGTTGATGGCATACGATTGCAAATTTTGATAAACATTGATCCACGGATTTTTGAAATAAAACGGTTTTGATAGGCCGACATTTGTGTGTAAAGCCTTTGGGGAGCGAATTAGTTGCTTGCTCCCTTTTGAAGCACACCCCTAGTTACCGGTGGTTTGAGGCGCCGAAGGAATTTGCATGGTCAATGCTAGACAAGTTCCACCATTCCACGAAGTGTCGTCCCGCACCCGCTAAACTAATAAACACATAGCATGGCGCGGGCCACCACTTGGGGACTGGTCAGCGTGAAAATATCGGGAGCAAAATAAAATCGGTACTGTGATTTTATTTACATTCATGAATATGCATGTTAATTGCCACGCATATCTGCCTGCACGACGCGGCGCGGCTCGCGGCGCCGGCGGGGTGATGGTTCAGCAGAGGTTGATGATTGCGATTAGTAAAGAGTAAAACTATTGATTTTGGGGAAGTTATTCACCTAAATAAGAATTTTCTGTAAAGGCCCTGTCACACCATAACTTATCGCCTCAACGTATGCCAACGTATGCGAAATATCGAAAAATAATAATAATAATAATAAACCATGCTTATTAAGCGCACTCCGTCGCAAGACCCCAGTGCGCTGAACAAAAACAAAAACAAAAGAAGAAAAGTACAAAATATGAACAAAGATACAAAACATTATAAAGTCATTTGCTGAAAGAGGTGAGTCTTGAGCGAGCTCTTGAATTGCTGCAGTGATGTGGCATTTCTAACATGAGATGGGAGCCGGTTCCAAAGTTCAGGAGATGCATGAGAGAATGATCTTTGGTGTACCATGGTGTATGTTGGTGTACGCTGATATAAGTTAGGGGTACGTTAGGGATATACGTTGTTTACGTTATGTGATACGCTGTGACAATTTGGAACACGTCGAGCCCGCGAAAAAATATTGAGCATGCTCAAAATTTCTCGACGTACTCAACGTGTGCTTAATACGTTCTGCACAAGTTCCCGGTAAGTTTGTGGTACGTTAAATATACGCTGACATACGCTGACATACGTTAGTGGTACGTTACTCGTACGTTACTCGTAAGTTGGTATACGTTGATGAACGTAGGCTGACGGGGAAACGTACAGCCAACGTAGTGATAACGAGTTGATAACGTATATGTGCCATGTCTAACGTATTTCCAACGAGTTTCGATGTATTCTCACGTATTCACCTTATGCCGGGCGATCGTGCAAGGCCCTGTCACGTATCAATAGCGTATTGAACGTATACATAGCGTATGACTAACGTATTGATAGCGTATCACTAACTTATATCAAACTTATGACAGCGTATGCGAGCGTATGACTAACGTATGCTTAACGTATACTTAACGTAGCGTAGCGTCTTCGTAGCGTATGATGATGGGTTGATGTGTTCAGCACGACAGACCATGAAGAAGTGAGGATGAGATACTCAAGGGACCCATTTATATATTCAAACCCTTCATAAGTTCCCAAAACGCCGAATGCTCACTAGCTGTACGGTACATACGCTAGCTGTACGGTAGCTCTGTCACACCATGGCGTATCGCCTGAACGTATGAAAACGTATGCGAAATATCGAAAAATACGTTTGCGTACGTTGGTGTACGCTGATACAAGTTAGGGGTAAGTTGGGGATTCGTCGTTTACGTTAGTCACACGCTATGTACAGACTGTAACAAAAAAAGTTATACAATCGCCATTCTATTTTTAGTTCAATGTTAAAATCATGCAATGTCAAAATCTCTTACACTCTGTGTTAAGTCCCGTTTTGGCTACCAGAATCATTTTATTTGGTCTTTTTAACTACTTGCGTTTAAAATGTATGACCAATCTACTTAGTCGTCTAGAAATCGGGTTGGGCCACTTTCACAATAATATCATACAATCTTGCTTGTATAAATACAATGGTTAGGGTATCATGCAAGGAGCATTAAAGAGAACAATATAATTCTTTTTCAAATAGTTTTATTTCATTTGAATAAATAAATAAATACAATAAATAAATAATATTTGTAAAGACCTAACCTTCTTTGTAATACTTTTAACCACTTCAAACGAACCATTGTTGTCTAACAAGAGCGCTCTACTGCTATGTTCCTGGTTCGATTCCATGCATATTCATCCCAGTGGTTTTACCATTGATTAAACCAAAGTGGCCTAGGTGATTTCATGACTACTTTAGACAATTAATCATATCTCTGCTTACCGACCATCGATTGTCATGAAACAAAGCTTAATCAAAAGCTAAGACAATTCCCCTCGCACACCATTAAAACTCGAAACAGAATTTCTACGAGAGATATTTTTAATATTTTTTTCAAAACTGTATAACTTTTTTTTTTGCTACAGCCTGTATACGTTCAATACGCTATGGATACGCTATGGATACGTCCAATCAATCACCGATGTCGACTTTTCCTACGCAATTCGTTGGGAAATTGGACGTTCTTGGACGTTCTTGGACGTTCTTGGACTCTGACAATTTTCGAGATATTTTTTGAATACATCGGCCACGTTCAGGCCATACGCTATGGTGTGACAGGGCCTTAAAGAAAGAGTACAATAAAACATGGAAAACTCGTGGAATTGTTGTCTCGAGTAAGGCAATGTCATCAGCAAAGACCAAGTCGTTGAGAACAATGGCAGGATGACGCCTCGAACGACGTGGATGTGTCACAACTCCTGAGTCAAGATCAGATGTGGCCTTCTTCAATAGGTAGTCTACCAATATCACAAATAGGAATGGAGCCAGAATGTCACCCTGTAGCACTCCAGTGGAGACAGCGGAAGGATCAGAGATACTGCCATCGACCATCCCAGCACTTCTCGAGTTGTTGTACAGTACACCTATAGCGTCGACTAAAGCTTTTGGGATTCCGTAATGTCGCAGTACTGCAAACATAACTTTCCTGTTTATGGAGTCGAAGGCTTTCTTGAAGTCTATGAATGTGACTGTGAGAGGTAGCTGCTGATCTTTAAACCCTTCCATGATCCTTCTCAGGATGTGGATTTGCTGAGTACAGCCTCTGCAAGGGCGAAAGCCAGTCTTGTTTTCCCTCAAGGTGTGTGGGGGGGGGGGGGGGGGGGGGGGGGGGTCGACATGATCTCTAATTCTGTTGAGCAGGATCTTGTTGTATACTTTAGCTGCAATTGACAGAAGAGATATTCCTCTATAGTTGGTCATAAGAGAGAGGTCCCCCTTTTTAGGTAGAGGAACAATAACACTGGTACTCCACTGGTTGGGTGGTTTCAGGGTGGTGTAAACTTCCATGCAGAACCCATGGACAACTTGTACCAATACGTCAACGCCCTCTTGAAGTGCTTCTGATGTGATTGCACAGTCAAGACCTGCAGCATTCTTGGGCTTCATTTGATGAATGGCTTCCTGTGTTTCCTCAAGTGTGGGAGGATCAATGTGGATGGGCAGGTCCTGAGCAGCAGGTGATCGTAGATCAGATGGAATTTGACCACTGTCTAGTTGTTTAGCAGTGAGCTGAAATATTCTCTCCATTCTGCAAGCAGGTCTTTGTCATTCTTTGGGGTGGTACCATCTCTTTTCTTGACCTTGATCAGCCCGTGGCCTATACACAATTGAGTTGTGTACAAAATACACAAGTTATTTTACATAACTTGTGTATTATATGTGTATTATATACACAAATACTGTGTGAAAGGTTTACATAATAATTATGGAGTTCTATATTTAACATAATTATGTAAACATTTTTCTGTGTGTGGCTAAGGATGTCTCATGAAAAAACGACCCACTGGAGCGGCACGTCCCCGTATGCCTTACATACGTGAGTACCCCTCCCGGGGCTGTATAGCTTAGACTGGCCTTAAAAAGGCTAGGGAGACCCTTTTTTAAGCCTAGAGCTAGAGAGGTAGACCCCTTTAAGGCCTACTTTTCCACAGATACCATGATAATTACTATTAGTTAGTTATTAAAATAGGCCCTAATGTCAGTCAATTTATGCCATTCATAAGATTTGTGTAACGGTTTCATGCTCTTCATGCAGGCTTCCTCCTGTGCCATTTGTACTCTTTCTTGCACTCCTAATTTGTTCGCCTTCCTGCATTCCTTCGAACGCCTTAGGCGCTACCTTCGAACGCCTTCCAGCGCTACCTTTGTACGCTTTCCTGCGATACCTTTGCGCTTTCCTGCAATACATTTGCGCTTTCCTGCGATACCTTTACGCTTTCCTGCAATACTTTTACGCTTTCCTGCGCTCCCTTCGTATTGCACGCTTTCCTGCGCCAGCTCTGTACGGGCCTCCTGCGCCCAGTAGGCCTAGAAGTGTAGGCCTAGTAAGTGGATCAGCTCTGTACGAAGGGAGTTCCTTTAGTATACCCTACCACTGCATGACTTCAATGGGAACTTTTAAGGGGTTTCATGACACATAGAGTTAACCGTCAAATTTTCTTTATCCGTTTCAAAAATGGTGTTTTTTCCAAAATATACTACATGGTTCTATGGGAAATTAGGAAAAATTCGACTTTATGGAAGATTCCACAAAATCTGCTCGTCAAATTTTCTTGTTTTTTCAATATGTGCTGCGCATTTATACATTCTTTCAAATAATGAAATAAAAAAATGGGGTCACCAACTTACTTTCTCTGATAATTGGCTTTAATGAGAAAATTCCTGCAAATTTATGTGTAATGTTTAGAGCGTAAACACACGTTAGATGCGCATGCAGCAAAAGATAACCTTCGCGCGTACGGTGCGTTAGAAATTAAGCGTTTCGTTTAATGGTAACACAGAGGTCGCGCAGTTTATGTCGTGATCCGCGAAGGGGAACATTCAGATCTCAGACATGCTTGGCGTTACTTTTGAAAGGTGAGTCCTTTTTGCCAACGAAAACCAGCGTACACGATTGCTTGATGATGTATGAAAAATTGTTTTGCAACTAGCCTATAGACCATAGGCCTACTATCATGACCTGAGTAGCGATGTGCACCGCACTCTTGTACATGTATACACGGCAACCGTGAGTAGGCCTATCATAAATATAATACGAACCCGATTCATATTGGTTATCAAACCCCGTCCCACCCCCTACCCACCCACCCGACACACATGCCTGTCCTGCCTCGCAAGTCACATCGATTTCTCCCACCCTACACCCAAATAAATTGTAAGTCACGTCTTTTTTTGTTATAGGCCTACTTGGAATGCATTATATGTTCAAAAAAGAAAACTCGTGATTTTAGCATGTTTAGTTTAAAACATAATTTTACGTATCGATTTACGATACTTTGGACCATAGCCTATTATTTTTTCAAAATGTAATCAACCTATTATCATTAATCAAACTTTTTTGAGAATTTGGGGCAATCAGTATAGGCCTTACATAACATTTCCATATTTCAACATGACGGCGGCTTGTCAGGGCCCACAAATATTCGCGATTTCATGTAAGGATATGGTATTTATTAATTGCAACAACAACAAAATGGGGGCCTATTTCAATTTTTCAAGATAATCAGTGCGTCCTTGTTATTGTTATTTATATTGGGATTTTGTTATTAGTGTTGTTTATTTTTTTATTTTTTTTTTGCTTGTTTGCAGTCGTGTCTTTTGTGTTTTCGTTAGTTATTTACTTGTTTTTTTGTTTGTTTTGTTTTCGTTTGATTATTCGGTTTTTTATTTGTTTTGTTAAGGTTGAGTTTTGTTTTAAAACCGCACTCTTTTGTGAAAGTGTAAAACTTAACCGGGTTTAAGGGGCCACTTTAAAGTTGGGGCGATTTAATAATCTAATAACTCAGAAATATGCGTACAAATTACGCTTGATTTTTCAACTCACATAAAGGGGTCATTAAATGAGAAGGCCCATCGCAAAATTGGGTCAATCAGTGTTTGTTTGTTTGAATTGTAAAAAAAACAGGTCACATCTATTATAATAGGCCTATCTTACAATTCCAAATTTCGTTTGCAAAATGGATCACTAAGAAGATCGTTTTACAATCAGGATTTGATTCAGTTTATTAAGATATTATGTAAAAGAGTAATTTCGATTGAATAAAAAGAAGATATAAATGTCAACATAATTATGTCAACGTGGCCGTACTGGACAGTCATCCCACAGTCTCCGACCCGTGATAATAACTTAATGAAGTGGAATAAGTAAATGACGTCTCTTCAAACTTTTGTTTAGCAAAAGATCATAGGCCTATTTTTCATGATTTACTGACCTTTATTAATAACAAAGAATGTATAGACTCCGCGACCCTATTGAACTCCATAGAGTATAGACAGTAGGCCTATAAAATCATATCAATAGCTCATACAGCTCACTTATCATCTACTTCGTCCATCCGCCATAGTATAAAAAAGAACCGTGTATTTTGTAAACCATTAATCATGTTTACTTAGGTGTAAAGTGTCAATACTTGTACTCGGGAATTTTCGCGCACGAATGATTTACGCATAAATGCGTGCGTTCTTGACATTTTAAACGCGTCAGCTAGTGCGTCAAAAGTACGCTCGTCAAAATGCGCGTGTTTGCAAGCGCATACAGCGGAATTCGCTAGCATTTTCAAGTTGTTGAAAACCAGGTGAAAACGGCATGCGCGTGCTCTATGTGTCATGAAACCCCTTAAAGGACGACCCATACACTTACACAGTGAGGAATACAAATGGTAGGGTATTCTAAAGGTTATCCGCGCTGACGCCTTCCGGTTCCTGCGCTATCTTTGTACACATTTCTGCGCCACATGTCCATACACCTTTCTGCACCTGTACGACACTCTACGCCAGATCTGTATACGCCTTCATACATCCTGCCTGCACCAGCCTCCTACACCTTCCTATGCCGGCTTCGTACCCTCCTAAGTCTTAGTCTTAGTCCTTCTTGCTCCATCAAACACTATCCTGCTCAGCCTATGATGAAGGTACACACTCAAACTTAATCTAAGACAAGTTGATTTTGTTTAAAAATTAAAATTCATATTTATCTTTTATGCAAAACATACATTCCATAAATTAACAGGTTTGAAACAAACCAGCATTTTTTGTTGGTGTTAAAATTAGTGTGTTGATAAAAAAAATAATTGGGACATTTTTTTATTTGTTATAAGTTTTTTTAAGGACATTTATTTATTTATTTGTTTTAAATTTCCGATATTTCGTTATTAATTTATGTATGTATGTGAGTAGTATTGGAGGGGTGGTCTGCTAATAGTTAAAGTATGATCATGTTGTCATGACAGAGCCAATCTCGAACAAAAGTGCCTTGATGATCCAACAGTCAAGGGCGTCCCCAGAGGGGGGGGGGGGGGGGGGGGGGGGGGGGGGGGGGTGTGGGGGGGGGGGGTGTCACACCCCCCCATTCATCAAATCTGTCGGCAAAATTATGGTGCTGTGGGCAAATCAAAGGAAGGAGGAAGAAAAGGGAGAAAGAAAAAAAGGAAAGAGAAAGGGAAAGAAAGAAGGGGAGAAAGAAAGAAAGAAAGAGAAAGGGAAAGAAAAGAGGAAAAAAAGAAAAAAAGAAAAAAAGAAAGAAAGTGAAAGGAAAGAGGAAAGAAAGAAAGGAAAAAGGGAAGAAAGAAAGAAAGCCCTATAACAATTATCGTATGCGCAAATGATAATGTTGTGTCGGCATATATGTTATGTTAACACAAATCAAATCAAAAAATGAACAAAGGCAATGTAGGCATATGAATTTGTAGGCACTGTGAACGAGCCCATTTTTATGAGATTTTGTGTCGGCGCACATGAACAGCCTAGGCCCAAGTCTTTGTTTTGCTCATTGTCAAGACACACAAAAAAATTGTGTCGGAATAGTAGGCCTATAGGCCTAGGCTAGGAATAACGGGCAATGTGTGGGACCTTTAATTATACTAACTATAGGCCTATTTCATTGTCGTTGTCAATGCAAACCCAAGTCAATAATGTCACCAATGGCCAATCATGTTGGCACATAGGTTACGAAATATTAAATAATTCGCCTATAATTATGTACATGCAAGTTGATGTAGGCCAATGGCTCTCATTGTACTGATTGTAGACGCTGCAAGCTCACTATCAGTCTAAGGGGGCGGGGTAAGAACTTATAGACTCTGTTCTAACTTCGACTTGAACAATGCAAATTATCATTATAATTAAGACAATAAGCACAACTGTCGTTATTTGCGTGAGACCAGGATTTACAGTGTGGGCACCAGGGGCACAATCGATATCTCACGTAATGGTATAGGTCTATGTCGTTGTCGGACATACAGGCTGTAGGCCTATCATGCCTATACTGAACATTTGACTATGTTTTGTTAGCATTATTCAACAAAAACAAGATGGCTTCAGGAAAGTGTTCCATGACCATTTTAGTTTAAAAACTCAAAATCTTTGTGCGCTTCGCGCGCATTCTTTCTACAGGTTCCAACATTATAATGGATCTCGAACCAAACCAAATATTATGGGGGACGTTAAAAACGTCATACTGGACCCTTTTAGTTTTAGAAATGCCAAATGTTGCGCGCTTCGCGCATATTAGTTTCAATGTTTCATTATTCAAGCTGAACAAGATAGCTTCAGGAAAGTTTTCCATGACCATTTTAGCTTAAAAACTGAAAATCTTTTTGCGCTTTGCACGCATTCTTTCTACAGGTATCAACATTATAAATGTCTCGAACCAAACCGAATATTATATGGGTGACGTTAAAAACGTTATACTAGACCCATTAAGTGTTAGAAATGCAAAATTTTGCGCGCTTCGCGCGTATTAGTTTCAATGTTTCATTATTTAAGCTTAATTTATAGTATCTGAACCAGTTTTCAATGACCATTTTAATTTTAGTTCAAAACATGAAAAAATGTGCGCGCTCTGCGCGCATATTTTCTACAGGTTTTAACATTATAATGGCCCTCAATCCATACGATTTGGATCAGGACTTGATATGTGTAACTATGCAATATCAAACCGTCAAAAACGTCATACTTGTCTATTTAAGTGTTAGAAATTCCAATTTTTGCGCGCTTCAAGAAAGCTTCAGGACAGTTTTCCATGACCATTTTAGTTCAAAAACTGAAAAAGTTTGCGCGCTCAGGCCGCATCAGTGGCGTAACCAGCTAGGGGCAGCCCTCCACTTTGAACCCTTGCCCCCCAAATGAATCATAGAATAATGATGGTACAAAGTAACAGATGAAAAATTTTCGCGCGCTACGCGCGCATGTCTTCCCAAAATGCAATATTCTATGGTACAAGCTTGTTTAGAGCCGAAATGTAGCTCAATCGTACAAAAGGTAGGCGTAAAGTCGCAAATTTATTACACTGGAATGAAGCCCACCCATTAGGAGCCCAATCCATTTCAAGTCACTGCCCTTATTGCCACACCCCCCAAATGAAAAAGTCTAGTTACGCCACTGGCGCGCATATTTTCTGCAGCTTTTTGCGCCCTTTGTATTGGTTTCAACGTTTCAATATTTAAGATAAACAAGATGGCTTGAGGATGTGTGCCCCCTATCAAAACAGTCCTGGATACGCCCTTGGCTCCCCCAGAACTATTCAATCAGCGATGCGCGCTGCTTTATTTAACATTTCAATTATCATTATCAAATTAGTGTCCCCCGACCATGTCTGAAAACTGATTGACGGTTCTGACCATACAGTCCATACTAAAATATGCGTGTATGAATTCCGGCGAGCGAAGCGAGCCGAAAAATTTTTTTGTCGGCACAAATGGCTCTGTCGGCAATTGATGACCTTTACACCCCCCCCCCCCCCCCCCCCCCAATGAAAAGGGTCTGGGGACGCCCTTGCCAACAGTACAGCAGCAGCCCATGCATCCACTGGTATTTAAAACTTTTAAGCTTATCACTTTCAGACTTTTGCATGCCCGCTGCAGGGCATGGTACTGCCACATCGGTACGAATTTATATATCTTTTTACCGGCCAATATTGGAAATCATTTTAATGAAGTGTTAAAACACTTCATTGATTTAATTCTATACGAAAAAAAGAAGGAAAAACATGCGACAGCACAGAAGCAGGCCTTTTAAGACTTAGGTTTGGGAGTTTCTTCCATTTATTTTAGGTATGTGAAAATATGTACATCGTAAAATATTGACCAACGACCCGGTATTACAGATGCAATTCAGGCTTGCTGTCGAAAGAAAACGACGGTTTTGCTAGTAAACAAAAATGAATTTAAATGCATGATAAATCAACTTGATCATGATTCAGCCGTGTTTTAATTGGATGTCATGAATGTGCGCGCCCGCGTGTGCGAAAGTGCTCTTCAAATGCGCGTGTTTGTGCAAGGCGCAGCTCGCGCGGTATGCAAATTGCTGTTAAAAGGTGCTCCGTCATTTCGGCTGGAACATTTCCAGTCGTCACAACAGCGAACGCAGTGGAGCGTATTGTAACGACTGGAGGATAAAGTCTAGACTCTAGGTCAGGCCTTCTCAAATGGTGGCGCGCGCGCCACTTGTGGCGCATTGCATCAGTCCAAGTGGCGCGCGGAAGGACGCATTCACAAACAAAACAATAAATTGTGGGTTATATTTCGCGATATTCGAGGTTTTTTTCGCAAGAAGCATGAAGAGCTACTTCAGCCACTAACTGCAGTGGGGTAAGTCATGATTATTAGTAGTAGGCCTATTGCTTATCACTACATTTGCTATCAATTTTTGTACATTTTACCATCAACATTTCTTTTACCATATTGCATGCAAATATAGCTCTCCTTAGCCTCTTAAAAGGGGGTAAACCCATGAGCTTCCAGGGAGCTTCGCCCCCTGGACCCCCACCAGGGCCCCTGGACCCCACCTGTTATTCACTACGCTCGCGGGGATAGTGGCGCTTCTAGATCACTAACATCTCAAAAGTGGTGCTTCACAAAATCTAATTGAGAAGGCCTGCTCTAGGTCAATGCGTTGAAAACTAACAAGCTTCCGACTCAGAAAATGGTGTACACACAGAAAACACTATGTAAAAAATTATGTAAATATAGAACTCCATAATTATTATGTAAGAGTTTACATAAAACATGTAATATATACCCAAGCTTGTGTAAATTCCTATGCAAAAGCTTTACACAACTGTTTACATAGTATTATGGAGTTCTATTTTTACACAGATTGTGTATTTTTTACATAATTTGTGTATTTTTTTTTACATAGTGTTTTCTGTGTGTAGAGGTCTATAATATTAAAAGTTTCTTTAACTTTTCAATTTTCAACCTGACTTATCATCATGGTGCTGCAAAAAAAGAGTAAATTTCTGTCAGATGATGTCCACCCAACACCGTTTTACAACTCAAAGGGTGATGGATGATCTCTATCGCGGATAGATATCGACATTTACTAGATTTTGGTGAATTGCATTATGTCGACAGAGTATTTTATCACTTAAAATGCTTATCCTTCGGGCTAAATGTGTTTATATTTTAAAATGCTTATCCTTCGGGCTAAATGTGTTTATATTCTTATATTGTTCATTTTTTTAAAGAGTTTCAATGACTTCATACAGTATAAAATCACAAAACTTGCCAATGCACGGCATGCTATCTACTGAAGACAGTACTTCATGTGCGGCATGGAAATACAAATTTACATATGGCGATACGCTGTTTCAAATGACCACATCTCTAAAAACGGAATATAAAAATTCTATAAGATTTTGCAATTATACTTAAAATTTAACACTGAAAACAATGGTATAAGATTTATATAAATTTTTGAACAAACATGTGTTCTTAAAGGGCGCACACAACTAATTCAGTCTAGAAATTCACTTCCGGCAAAAAATTGAGTACAGCAGTAGTTCCTATCAAGCACAAAAGTGTGCGAGATCGACACATCAGCTGGTGCTGTCCTCTCGAATGTAGCATTTATGTGTTGTGTGGAATATCGTGAAGTTTGTCAAAAAACCGGGATGATTTGAGCTTTATTATAATTTTATCCGCCGATTTACCGCCACTGTGCATCCCAGCCTGAGGACTGGAAATTAGGTGATGATATTAATACGTCCCGATTCAGCGGCATTTACTGAAAAATGTAATCGGCAAACTTGCCTTGATATTCATATAAATATGTTATAAAAAGGCGTTGATGGCATACGATTGCAAATTTTGATAAACATTGATCCACGGATTTTTGAAATAAAGCGGTTTTGATAGGCCCGACATTTGGGTGTAAAGCCAATAGGAAGCGAATTAGTTGCTTGCTCCCTTAGCGCTGCATGTGTGGCCGTCAACAAAGTCATGAGTGCTACAGTTATATTTACGTTAATAAGTCAAGAATGAGGGAAAGGTCCTTCCCCAGCTCAATCAATCATAAAGTCGTAGTGCATTCTGAACTTGAATGGAGCAATGCTAAGTAAATAATGCGCCATTTGAAGAAAAAAAACGGTCGGGGGGGGGGGGGGGGGTTACTTGATATTGACTTTCGTATCGGATTACGCGTAGGCCTACGGGTGGTAGTCCTATAGGAGGTATTTTAACTTTTTCAAAAGTGCTTTATGATAAAAATGTTTTGTTGTACAAATCCAATATCTACTCACATGACTATAGACAGTTTCGTCTTCCTGTTCGGAAGACTTCTTCGGTAGTGACTTGATCCACTTGTTTTTCCGCGAGATTTACTTGCACTCTCGGTCCCAGGAAGCTCAGGTGTTTGTTAACAGTGGATCGTATACATGATTTAGAGAATAAATACCTTCGTCGCAGTTGATGATTTTGGCCCCCTGCCTTCATATCCAAATGGATTCTCTTATCCCATCGCTTGTGTTTGTCATAGTCTTTGTCAAGGATTGATGCCCGTCCCAGTCGATTGTGTGATTCTCTTGTGCTATGTTGTCTGTGACAGCTGATTTATGTTGTTCCGTCGTAGAATCTTTTCTGTTGGCTCTCGTGACCTTCTTGTCGCTTACTTTCTTGGCATCTTTCTTGTGTTCGTTAAGCCTTGTTCCAAACAGACGGCCTGTCTCACCGACGTAGGCCTTGTCGCAAGAGTGGACAAGGGATCTTGTAAACACAATCGCTGGTCTGTAACGTGTCTCGTTTGTCTTTGGATGCACTAATAGCCGTTTAAGTGTGTTGTAAGATTCATTGCAGTCTGGATGTCGTACTTCTTAAAAGATCTTTGCAGTCTTTCAGACACACCTGGATGTAGGGGATAACCACCATGCCATTGCTCACTTTGGTGTCATCCTTTTTCTTGGCTTTCTTTGTGGTCTTGTCCATCATCTGTTGTTGTACTCTTTTGAAAGTCCAGCTGGGGTATCCACACCTCCCTAATGCTTCTTTGATCCTTTTTTCTTCTGCAATCTTGTCTGGTTCTTCTGTGACAATTTTGTTCATTCTGGCAAACAATGTTCGTATAACTCCCAGTTTTTGATGTAGGGAATGTTGAGACGAAAAGTTTAGGTACTGGTCCGTGTGTGTCTTTTTTCTGTAGATTAATAACTTCACAGAGCCATCTGCTTTTCGGACAATGAGGGTGTCGAGGAAAGGTATCTGTCCATTTTCTTCCTCTTCGTGTGTGAACTTGATGTTACCCCGTGTCGTCAATTGTGTTCAGGTGGACTGTTAGTTGTTGTGTAGTGTCTTTCTTGATGATCTCAAGGATGTCATCTACATAGCGCTTCCACAGTTTTGGTTTACAAGTGATGGGTGCTGTAGCGATAGCTTCCTGTTCTAGCCATTCCATGAACAAGTTAGCAATGATGGGGCTGACAGGACTACCCATGGCGGCTCCGAACTTCTGCTTGTAGACGTCTCCTCGGAATACGAAATAGGTGGTAGTTAGCACAATTTTTAGGAGCTCTATTAGGTCGTCTGTGTTGAGTTTTGTTCTGTTTTTGAGTGTGACGTCCTTCTCCAATCTTGCCTTGATGATTTCCAGCGTCTCTCGATATGAGTATTGGTAAATAAGGCTATCACATCATGCGAGTTGAAGATGTCGTCTTCTTCTATCATGATGCCTGAGAGTTCCTCCGATAACTGTCTGGAATTCAAAACATGATGAGGGGACTTCCCGACTAAAGGTCCAAGAATTTCCGCTAACGCCTTGGAAGTCTGGTACGCGATAGATCCAGTGTAGTCCACTATAGGTCGTACAGGGTTTCCCTTGTTTGTGAATCTTGGTCGTGCAATACAAGCGGGGAGTACAGCCGTCGGGTAATAATTTGTACTGTTTGCTGTCAATTTTCTCCTCATCTTTCAGTCGTTGGATGATGCTAGTAAGCTTACGCTTATAAATGCTGGTGGGATCTTTCTTCAGCTTTTCATAAGTCTTTGTGTCGCTTAGCATGGTGTTTACCTTCTCTTCATAGCCATCTTTGGACTGGATGACCGTACTCCTTCCTTTGTCGGCTCCCATAATAATTAAGGACTTTTCTTTCTGGAGTTGTTTCAACGCTTTTCTTTCCTCTTTCGTGATGTTGGATTTTGGAATCTTGGCAGATTTTAAAGTGCCGGCCACTTCTGCTCTAAGGTTTTGTGCCTTTTCCGGTGGTAGCTTCCAACAGGCTTTCTCACACGCCACGATGAACTCATCATGGGGAATTTTATCAGCGGAAACAGCAAAGTTAATGCCATTCGCTAAAATAGCAGAGTTGTAAGTTGTCGGCGATCGGCCCCGATATTAATGACCCATTTTTTAGCTGAGTGCCGGACAATGTATACGATCCACTGTTAACAACACCAGAGCTTCCTGGGACTGAGAGTGCAAGTAAATCTCGCGGGAAAAACAAGTGGATCAAGTCACTACCGAAGAAGTCTTCCGAACGGGAAGACGAAACTGTCTAGTCATGTGGGTACATGTAGATATTGGATTTGTACAACAAAACATTTTTATCATTTCAATCTACAATCCTGTGAACTTATTCAAAAGTGCTTTATCTTCATGAAATTCATCCTAGGAAGAAGTGTGGGTGGTATAGAGTCATGACGTTTTGATGGCTTAGATTAAAGTCTTCCTCGCCATATACTTTGATGTAAACTAAGGCCTATGTTTTATTATTATAAAATATAGGATGTACCATAGAAATTAGGTGCACGTGTGTTCCATATCACTATAAGATTAAAGTTTATATTAGCTCGTATAGTAATTTATTTGACTTTCACTAAATGCCGTTTATCTCATCTCAATAAGCACGACATACAGTCACATTTGTGCTGTTTTAGGAAGTATGCTTCCATTTTGTACATGGATGATTTGTTTGAAATATCTTACACAACTTTGATTCAGCTTGTCAATCTTTAGATAGGCTAAGCATCCACAAAACAAACTGTGTATGATCTAAAGGTAATTTTATTAATTCATATTCTTTGCGGGTTTTTTTTGTGGGTTTTAGCGGGCACAAGTCAACTATTTCAGTTGAATACAAAATAATACATAACGAATAATAAATCATCTTTTAGGTAGGTTTGACAAACTTTTGGACACACATTTCTCAGATTTTGCCTTAAGTTTGGGAGGTGAAAGACATTTAGTAGTTATGTAAAGATATGATATTAAACAATTTAGCAACCCTATGTTACCATGGTAACGAGCCTATCTTGTTCAATGTCATTTTAGGGGGAAATTCTCCTAATTATATTGATTTCAGCAACAAAAAATTCAAAGTTTGGCCAGTATGGACAGTTATGGATCGCATGATATGAGCATGCACAGTGTGATTACTTTGAGTTA
>CM069450.1:26595502-26749909 GCA_035610835.1 Ophiura sarsii | reverse complement strand
TGATTTGAAGTAATTAAAAATCGTATGGCTCTGTTACTTGGAAGATCTTCATGATTTGATAACAATTGCAAATCTGCAATCCAGATCCTTATGGCCTTACCCCATATCCAATTCACCCTTATAGAATCCACATCACAGATAGATGCCCTTATCAAGATAGGCCTATACCCCATGTGCATATTATATCCAGGTACACGTGAATCAGTCGGGGAATTCATTAGGAAGCGCATAGGGACTTAGTTTTTTTATAGTGTGCCTTTTAGTTGTATTAGTCGGCGGGCCAATGGTCGGAGCTCTCATCATGATCATTTATGGTATCCATTCTTAAGCACTTTTTATGTGCCATATCCCGGCTTATTGTTTGGCCAAATAACATTAAATTTGTCCTTCAATATGTATTTTTATCACGCATACTCATACTGTCGCTATCCCTGCATTTCCATTTTATGAAAGACATTCTGCTGGTAGGCCTAACCCATAACTGGCTGGAGAGTTGTAGCAATAAAGCTATCCCAGGAGGAAACACGGAACAAATAATGACACAAACTGGTGTTGCGCCTTCAATAAAGCCGTAACCCATTCAGGATAGGGGTGGGGGCGGGGGGTGTTTGTATAGCAATAAAGCGAACGGGACGGGACAAAATAATGACACAATGGTGCGGAGGGCGCTGAAAGTGTGGTTTGTACATCATACGCAGGTATCACCAAGCGGTGGGCAAGGTATTCTATTTGTGCCCACACTGATAAATATAATTAGCCTCACATGAATTTGCGCTAATTTGGAACTAATCACACTATAACACAGGTCCGTTACGCGTGTGTCGCGTGGCGGCCATCGCGTAGCGGAGTGTTGCGTGGCCAACGATGGTGCGTGACTTGCACGCATCGCTCTTGCGTACATTACTTAGTTGTAGTAACGACCACACACATAGCAACCCAGGATTGTTGTATGAAAGCCAGTTTTCGTCTATTGGATAACGCCAAGAAATCAACAATTTGCCTAAATTTAGTAAGTTCAAGTCGCCCACGCCACCCCACCCATGTAGCAACCCCACTGTCTCCGTAACAGCTCCACCAACGGCGGTATCCATGCGCATGCATTGACACCGTTTTCATGCAATATGTTAGAAGACGTGAAACATAGCAACCGACCTGTTTTTTTGTTATTTCCATAGTAATTGAATAGTTTTGCAAAAAATACTGTCAGATGGTTTAATGGCAATAATTATGTACTCAATCAATGTACGCAAAAATCAGAGTTGAAAGTCAAGGCATCTCTGACAACACTCGCGGACAAGATTTACGTTCTTCCTTTTATTTAGATAGAAGTCTGGTAGGCCTACCCATAACTGGCCGGCCCGCTGGCCGGAGGGTTGTAGCAATTATAAATCTATACAGGGGGAAACACGGAACAAATATTATGACACAAACTGGTGTTGCGCCTTCAATAAGCCGTAACCCATAGCCTCTAGGTTTCAGAGGACTTCCAGTTTAGCTAGAATGTAGCTGTTATAGGGAGTTAACAAACAATAAGCAATAAGCAAAAATCACCAGCCGTGGGCAAGGTATTCTATTTGTGCCCACACTGATAAATATAATTAGCCTCACATGAATTTTCGCCAATTTGGAACTGATCACACTATAAAACAGGTCTGTTACGCGTGTGTGACGCGTGACGGCCATCGCGTAGCGGAGTGTTGCGTGGCCAACGATGGTGCGTGACTTGCACGCATCGCTCTTGCGTACATATACTTGCCACGTCAAGCAGCTGTAGTAACGACCACACGTAGCAACCCAGGATCGTTGTATGAAAGTCGTTTTTCGTCTATTATGGATAACGCCAAGAGAAATCAACAATTTGCCTAAATTTAGTAAGTTCATGTCTCCCACGCCACCCCGCCCATGTAGCTACCTCCCTGTCTCCGCAACAGCTCCACCAACGGCGGTATCCGCGCGCATGCGTTGGCCAGTTTCATGAGGTAAGAATAGAAGACGTGAAACATAGCAACCGACCTGTTTTTTTGTTATTTCCATAGTAATTGAATAGTTTTGCAAAAAATAGTGTCCAATGGTTTAATGGCAATATGTACTCAATCAATGTACGCAAAAATCAGAGTTGAAAGTCAAGGCATCTCTGTGAACACTCGCGGACAAGATTTACGTTCTTCCTTTTATTTATATAGAAATTAAAAAAGAAAAAAGAAAGAAAAAAATAGTCTACTGCATTTTGTGACTGCTTGAATACAATTGGCATATTAATACACGCTTACAGTGTATTCATGCAGGTAACCAACTGACCAAGTTCGAATAAACTTGGTCGACCAAGTTCACTCCAGTGACATAATGTTCAGAATAATTGGTCTTTACTAATGCATTGCAAGTATGGGACGGAAGATTCGAACTGCATAATAATGGTGCAATTAATCATTGTATGGAAAAGAAATGGAAAAAAACAAAAAGTGTGTACCAATTGTTGACAGACAGACAGACACAGACTACACAGACGAAGGATGCAGCCATAAGGTCTCTCTCCTACGGACGACCTAAAAATGTAAACAAAGGCCAATCATACCATCATTCAGTTTTCTTCCAATTTCTTCACATTGTGACAATATAAATTGAATCTGATAGTTTATTTTGATTGTTCATAATGATATATTCGCATTTTAGGTCACACACCCGTGTATTCCGTGAACATTTAGCTTTAAATGGTGGAAAATGTCAATATTTTAACTAAACCGATATTTTCTAGTAAATTCAAATTTGAAGGAATTTTACGCATTTTCAGACAACATAAGTTACTAAAAATATATCAAACTAAGCTTTTACTACCATTGTGTAGAGGACTTTCAGAGCTAGGAGCGATTTTTTTATTTTTTCGATTATGGATTTTAAACTTGAGATATGTATCCATTTCTAGCAAAATGTATGCAGAAAAACACGACTTTTACACTTTTCCGATGTTTTTAGCAATATTTCCAAAACTGAG
This sequence comes from Ophiura sarsii, assembly GCA_035610835.1. Classification (NCBI taxonomy): domain Eukaryota; kingdom Metazoa; phylum Echinodermata; class Ophiuroidea; order Amphilepidida; family Ophiuridae; genus Ophiura; species Ophiura sarsii. The sequence goes on along the minus strand of CM069450.1, from coordinate 26,746,920 downwards.
CCATATTTTGGAAAAAGAAAAAATAGCTCCTTGACAAAATTGTCTTGTTTACAAAAATTTATATTAGAACAAATAACCATTTTTCTTTTTATAGTTATGCTGTCTGAAAAATTTGGGGTAAAAATAAAATATAATTTTTTTAAATAAATCGCTTTTTAGTTCATTTCTCAAAATTTAGTTTATTTGGTATCACATTGATATCCCCATCGGATTCCTTATCAAATTTCCTCTCTATAAATGTATACTTTTAATTTTATGTACTTTTATTCAATATTCTCAAACTTAGAAGCAAAAGTTGATCATTAAAATAATAGGGTTGACACTTCCCTTAACTTGAAAACCACAAAAATCAAGAACCGCTCTAGTTTAAAATGGATTCTATGATGCAGAGAATTTAACAACATAATGTCAATGATCACTTGACTTGCAATATAAAGTATTCGGATGAAGACACAACGCTTCTTAGTTAAATGAACAATGCTTAAAGGGGGCATTTAGAGATGTGGTGGAGGCAGCGCCCTCAATTACAAAAATATATGTTAAAAACTGGGATTTGTATATTTTTACAATTGTATTACATGTATGAACTTGCACCTATACGGATTAAGAAAAATCAGCCCTCTTTGTACAACAAAACGTCGATTCAAAAATGCCAGTAGAGCCGCAACCAGCATTTTACATGGTTAAGGGTGGTATTCCAACATATTTAAAACATTGTTTTATAATCAAGTTTTGCTGAGGTTTTTTTAGTAGAAACAACAATAATGGCAATTTTTAATGTTCATCTTGAATTCTGAAGTAAATTAATTAAAATTAAACAAAATTCAACATGACATCATGTCCCTTTAATTTAGAAGCATTGGTGTCATCATGCCAACAGGTTGAATAATCACGGATGTCAAATGAATTGCTAAAATAAATCACTATACTTTTCATAATGAATTGAAAATTACACAATGAGTGATCAACAACAATTATAAAATCAGCCAACTAAAACATATACAACAGGTGATGAGTATAATGGTAAAAGGTATAGCCCCACATTTCTTTGTGAATTTCACGTAAGTGGGGGGGTGTAGGTTCAAAAAATATCGCACGGTCAAAAAAACCGCACTTTGCGCACGCAACTGAAGGGGGCTCTATGCCCTTGATAATCCAGGTACTTGATCATGGGGGTATCCTAAAGCGTTAAATACGGAACAAATAATGACACAAAAAATTGTGTGTGCCGCCCCGAGGATGGCCACGTTGAGCCGGAGTCCAAGTAGGTGATCGGGCATCTCGCTGGGCTGGGGTTGCGCTCTCAACGTGGTGGGGCTCAATAACCCGTACCCATTTGGGATGGGGGTGTATTCTAGCAATAAAGCTATAACGGGAGAGGACACAGGACAAATAATGACACAATGATGTGTGCGGATGTCGGTGAGCGTGCGTAATGCTCAGGGGTCGCGCTCCCAAATAACTTTTCGAGGTCTATGTTGTGTACTTCATAATTGCGGTGCGGTGCTCAGTTTTGTTGAATTTTGTTGCATTTAGCATCGGGTTAAGAAACTTCAGGCCTATGCCCCCTATTTTAGTATAGATTGTGTTTTGCCACCCCCCCCCCCCCCTCCCATTACAATGGTATTAATTTCATGACCCCCTGTCATATTTTCCTTGTAAAAACACGACACAACCAATGATATTTTGTACCTCCGACACTACGATAAAACGGGGACAATCCGCTCAGAAAATAAGTTACCGGAGCACACTGCACTTCGCCTTTTATTTCAACGTATTCAAACCTTGATTTTGAAGTAATTAAAAATCGTATGGCTCTGTTACTTGGAAGATCTTCATGATTTGATAACAATTGCAAATCTGCAATCCAGATCCTTATGGCCTTACCCCATATCCAATTCACCCTTATAGAATCCACATCACAGATAGATGCCCTTATCAAGATAGGCCTATACCCATGTGCATATTATATCCAGGTACACGTGAATCAGTCGGGAATTCATTAGGAAGCGCATAGGGACTTAGTTTTTTTATAGTGTGCCTTTTAGTTGTATTAGTCGGCGGGCCAATGGTCGGAGCTCTCATCATGATCATTTATGGTATCCATTCTTAAGCACTTTTTATGTGCCATATCCCGGCTTATTGTTTGGCCAAATAACATTACATTTTTCCTTCAATATGTATTTTTATCACGCATACTCATACTGTCGCTATCCCTGCATTTCCATTTTATGAAAGACATTCTGCTGGTAGGCCTAACCCATAACTGGCCGGAGAGTTGTAGCAATAAAGCTATCCCAGGAGGAAACACGGAACAAATAATGACACAAACTGGTGTTGCGCCTTCAATAAAGCCGTAACCCATTCAGGATAGGGGGGGCGGGGGGTGTTTGTATAGCAATAAAGCGAACGGGACGGGACAAAATAATGACACAATGGTGCGGAGGGCGCTGAAAGTGTGGTTTGTACATCATACGCAGGTATCACCAAGCGGTGGGCAAGGTATTCTATTTGTGCCCACACTGATAAATATAATTAGCCTCACATGAATTTGCGCTAATTTGGAACTGATCACACTATAACACAGGTCCGTTACGCGTGTGTCGCGTGGCGGCCATCGCGTAGCGGAGTGTTGCGTGGCCAACGATGGTGCGTGACTTGCACGCATCGCTCTTGCGTACATTACTTAGTTGTAGTAACGACCACACACATAGCAACCCAGGACTGTTGTATGAAAGCCAGTTTTCGTCTATTGGATAACGCCAAGAAATCAACAATTTGCCTAAATTTAGTAAGTTCAAGTCGCCCACGCCACCCCACCCATGTAGCAACCCCACTGTCTCCGTAACAGCTCCACCAACGGCGGTATCCATGCGCATGCGTTGACACCGTTTTCATGCAATATGTTAGAAGACGTGAAACATAGCAACCGACCTGTTTTTTTGTTATTTCCATAGTAATTGAATAGTTTTGCAAAAAATACTGTCAGATGGTTTAATGGCAATAATTATGTACTCAATCAATGTACGCAAAAATCAGAGTTGAAAGTCAAGGCATCTCTGACAACACTCGCGGACAAGATTTACGTTCTTCCTTTTATTTAGATAGAAGTCTGGTAGGCCTACCCATAACTGGCCGGCCCGCTGGCCGGAGGGTTGTAGCAATTATAAAGCTATACAGGGGGAAACACGGAACAAATATTATGACACAAACTGGTGTTGCGCCTTCAATAAGCCGTAACCCATAGCCTCTAGGTTTCAGAGGACTTCCAGTTTAGCTAGAATGTAGCTGTTATAGGGAGTTAACAAACAATAAGCAATAAGCAAAAATCACCAGCCGTGGGCAAGGTATTCTATTTGTGCCCACACTGATAAATATAATTAGCCTCACATGAATTTTCGCCAATTTGGAACTGATCACACTATAAAACAGGTCTGTTACGCGTGTGTGACGTGTGACGGCCATCGCGTAGCGGAGTGTTGCGTGGCCAACGATGGTGCGTGACTTGCACGCATCGCTCTTGCGTACATATACTTGCCACGTCAAGCAGCTGTAGTAACGACCACACGTAGCAACCCAGGATCGTTGTATGAAAGTCGTTTTTCGTCTATTATGGATAACGCCAAGAGAAATCAACAATTTGCCTAAATTTAGTAAGTTCATGTCTCCCACGCCACCCCGCCCATGTAGCTACCTCCCTGTCTCCGCAACAGCTCCACCAACGGCGGTATCCGCGCGCATGCGTTGGCCAGTTTCATGAGGTAAGAATAGAAGACGTGAAACATAGCAACATTTTTGGTTATTTCCATAGTAATTGAATAGTTTTGCAAAAAATAGTGTCCAATGGTTTAATGGCAATATGTACTCAATCAATGTACGCAAAAATCAGAGTTGAAAGTCAAGGCATCTCTGTGAACACTCGCGGACAAGATTTACGTTCTTCCTTTTATTTATATAGAAATTAAAAAAGAAAAAAGAAAGAAAAAAATAGTCTACTGCATTTTGTGACTGCTTGAATACAATTGGCATATTAATACACGCTTACAGTGTATTCATGCAGGTAACCAACTGACCAAGTTCGAATAAACTTGGTCGACCAAGTTCACTCCAGTGACATAATGTTCAGAATAATTGGTCTTTACTAATGCATTGCAAGTATGGGACGGAAGATTCGAACTGCATAATAATGGTGCAATTAATCATTGTATGGAAAAGAAATGGAAAAAAACAAAAAGTGTGTACCAATTGTTGACAGACAGACAGACACAGACTACACAGACGAAGGATGCAGCCATAAGGTCTCTCTCCTACGGACGACCTAAAAATGTAAACAAAGGCCAATCATACCATCATTCAGTTTTCTTCCAATTTCTTCACATTGTGACAATATAAATTGAATCTGATAGTTTATTTTGATTGTTCATAATGATATATTCGCATTTTAGGTCACACGCCCGTGTATTCCGTGAACATTTAGCTTTAAATGGTGGAAAATGTCAATATTTTAACTAAACCGATATTTTCTAGTAAATTCAAATTTGAAGGAATTTTACGAATTTTCAGACAACATAAGTTACTAAAAATATATCAAACTAAGCTTTTACTACCATTGTGTAGAGGACTTTCAGAGCTAGGAGCGATTTTTTTATTTTTTCGATTATGGATTTTAAACTTGAGATATGTATCCATTTCTAGCAAAATGTATGAAGAAAAACACGACTTTTACACTTTTCCGATGTTTTTAGCAATATTTCCAAAACTGAGCCATATTTTGGAAAAAGAAAAAATAGCTCCTTGACAAAATTGTCTTGTTTACAAAAATTTATATTAGAACAAATAACCATTTTTCTTTTTATAGTTATGCTGTCTGAAAAATTTGGGGTAAAAATAAAATATAATTTTTTTAAATAAATCGCTTTTTAGTTCATTTCTCAAAATTTAGTTTATTTGGTATCACATTGATATCACCATCGGATTCCTTATCAAATTTCCTCTCTATAAATGTATACTTTTAATTTTATGTACTTTTATTCAATATTCTTAGAATATAACTTAGAAGCAAAAGTTGATCATCAAAATAATAGGGTTGACACTTCCCTTAACTTGAAAACCACAAAAATCAAGAACCGCTCTAGTTTAAAATGGATTCTATGATGCAGAGAATTTAACAACATAATGTCAATGATCACTTGACTTGCAATATAAAGTATTCGGATGAAGACACAACGCTTCTTAGTTAAATGAACAATGCTTAAAGGGGCATTTAGAGATGTGGTGGAGGCAGCGCCCTCAATTACAAAAATATATGTTAAAAACTGGGATTTGTATATTTTTACAATTGTATTACATGTATGAACTTGCACCTATACGGATTAAGAAAAATCAGCCCTCTTTGTACAACAAAACGTCGATTCAAAAATGCCAGTAGAGCCGCAACCAGCATTTTACATGGTTAAGGGTGGTATTCCAACATATTTAAAACATTGTTTTATAATCAAGTTTTGCTGAGGTTTTTTTTAGTAGAAACAACAATAATGGCAATTTTTAATGTTCATCTTGAATTCTGAAGTAAATTAATTAAAATTTAAAAATATTCAACATGACATCATGTCCCTTTAATTTAGAAGCATTGGTGTCATGCCAACAGGTTGAATAATCACGGATGTCAAATGAATTGCTAAAATAAATCACTATACTTTTCATAATGAATTGAAAATTACACAATGAGTGATCAACAACAATTATAAAATCAGCCAACTAAAACATATACAACAGGTGAGTATAATGTTGATCCAATAGTATCAGTATTATTATCACAGAGTGTAATTAATAACCGTCATAACCAACTTAGCGTGTAATATTGACATTGCTTCCGTGTATTCGAGGTTATTAGCCAATTTCAATCAAGACTAGGAATCTTGCTATATTGCAAGACCCTTTGAGTTAGGGGTATCGGGGGGGGGGGGGGGGGGGGGGGGCGGCAAAACTAGACCATTCGGCCAAGGGGGGTGTTAATCTCAAACTTTTTGAAGTAAAACACTGAGCCTGTTTATATTTTGCGATGAATCACACATAAGGCAAATGAAAGTTGATTCCCAGTTTCCCTTTACCTGACCAACCCAACTTTTCAGTTTTACCAACATTTTGATTATTTTGTATAAAAATTACATTTTCTGACAAAACTTGAAGATTTTTTTTTGTTTTGTTAGTGGCTCAAAATACCAGACATCTCTTCCTGTTGATTTTATCGGAATTTTATTGGCAGTTGTGTCATGGTATTTCGTTTTTAATAATGCAAATGTTTGCATACTCGGATGTAACTGATGTTGCAATATTTCAGACAGATTTTTGACATTTTCAACAACACATCTACAAATACTTCCTTAATTGTTTTTAAAGTGTTAATTAAGGTGAAATATATAATGAATCAATTTAATGAAATTGAATGAAATATTGAATAATTAAGAATGAAATAGTCACCTACCCACTCTGTTAAAACTTTGTAACAGGAAACTAGGAATCACCTTTCATTAGCCTAAACATTTGCCTACACTATATATTGGCCCAAAATGTTAGTTGCTTGATTGCTACACCGATGTGCCTTATATAACTTGTCCAACAAAATCAAGCTATTTCAGTTCGTACCATTTTATCATTTTTTACAAACCTTGACAGGGCAATGTATTCTCAAAAAATGTCACCATACTTTCTAAAAACTCTATTTTTTGCCCAGACATTTGGAGGAAATGTTGTGGTATTTAATATTTATGATCTACAATCCATGCAGAGACATAGCGTATTAACCTTTCCCGAAGAAACAGAACTCCTAAAGCCAGTCTGCCTGCGGATCCATACAAATATATTTGGGGGGATGCGAGCGCGAAGGGCTCAAAAACATTGTCATTTTCACTACATGTACAGGTTGCCTCTAGATGGCTATATTTTATTATTTGGGGGCAAGCTCAGTTTCTTCCTAGTATTTTGAGCCCATAATCGTGCACTAAAGCGTTCTTCAATCCTGCACAAATATTGTACCAAAAACTCTAAAATTTGAATTGAAAGACAATATATATATTTAACATCAAATCTGGTTCTAATATTGGGATCCGATTACTAAGGGTCAAAAGGGGCACATGGGGATGTGTGTTTGTAGGGGTGGGGTTAATGTGGTATGTAACCAAAACATAAGGAAAGATATTGGGTAGCTGCTAAAATGGGGGATATTACAATCTATGTGCTACCAGACTTTGTCTTTTTAATATCAGCATTTAGTTTAAAACCTGGTTCACGCTTATGTCACCTCACGTTTAGATCATTGCAATTCCCTTCTCTACGGTCTCCCAGACTCTGAAATCATGAAGCTGCAAAGAATCCAGAATACTGCGGCAAGACTGGTGACACGTACCATGGACTTATCAGACAGGACTAGGCAGTCCTCTCCTTCTCATTAGCATAACGATTTATAATACTCTGTCCTATTGTAACCACCCATTGACAACAAAAGAGCACTACTTGACCTCTTTAGAAATCTAAACCCTCAACGATCTATAGAAACCCATGGTCGTTACCACGTAGGTGTGAGAACGCTTTTGTTCGATTATGCCAAGACTGTCGTCGCGCTAAAAACCTGCGGGTCAGTTCATTATTTTGCAGGGGCGGCAATTCACAGTACCTCCTATTAGGAGCCATAATTCGTTACTCATCGCTAGTAGAGACACGTACTTCGGATATTTCTTTTGCCAACAGTTCAAGCTTTCTATCGATACCAATATATCCACAGTATTCTGAAATCTACGGTAAGTTTTACCTACTATATTACGATGTTTTATACCATGAAATTTGGCATTTTTTAACTGTTTTAAACTTTAATTTACTTAATGTTCCGTATGCTTCCGCTCAAGAAGAACCCCTGTATTAGTTAGCTAACCCTCTCAGCTTTAGTTTGGTGTAGGTCATATGTCACACGACCTATTGCGACCTCATGAATTATTTAGCGGAATGGGCGGAGATGATCAGCCCTGGGCATCCGCTGGTGTAATTTGGGGATGACTTTTAAGCTCGTGCTTCGGAATATTCCGGAGATATTGTGTTATCATGCGTTATAGGGCCGGTTTTTAAAGCGGGGTTGGTCTTGTCATTGATAATGATGATTCGATGTTTGATGCGTGCGTGGACCAATTTTTGAATTGGAAGTTGTTTATTAAAAACAAATTAAAAATTAAGTTTTGTGGTGTTGGTTTTTTGTCATCGATCATGATGATTCGATGTTTGATTTTGTATTTTGTCTGATAAGTCCATGTTTATACACTTTGGGGATTGCTTTAATGGCTATATTAAAATTAAGATAATTAAGTTATAATTTTGTCATTTATGATTTGATATGTTATTAAATTAAAATTATTATTTTGAATGTTATAAATGTATTAATGCATATCAAATGCATTTTGTCATTTTATTAATGTTTGCTGGCCCGCGCCGATTTGGGGGAGACATATTATGCCCACATTTTGAGTATTATTTTGAATGTTACTAATGATAAAAATGTATTAATGCATATCAAAGGCATTTTGTCATTTGATATGTTATTAATGTTTGCTGGCCCGCGCCAGACATATGCCCAAATTTTGAATTATAATTTTGAATGTTAACAATGTTAAGAAATATTCTTCCCGCTCTGAAATCTCATCATAATCAGAAAAATCGGAGAAGTCAAATACGAAGTCATCACCATACACAGCCGCCATCTTGAATGAGTAATCGAATCGGAACATTTACGGAACTCGCCGGAAATGGCCGATCACGCACGATTGCGTTGACCTTTTTCCAGAAACGATAGCCATCGATCGATTAGGTCCAATCGATTTGCTCTACATAACAATAGACAAGTTATCGATGGTGAACAACCATGGTATAGTCCTGTCTGATAAGTCCATGCACGTACTAAGAAATATGACAGCATATCTGAGATCATGAGCGGTCTTCACTGGCTTTCCATCCGCCAAAGAATAGCATTCAAGATCAACCTGCTCACTTACAAGTGTCTCAATGGACTTGCGCCTTCATATTTGTCGGACCTTATCACTCGATACACTCCTAGTCGGTCACTCCGCTCTTCTTCCCAGAACTTGATCAAACCTCCTTCACTTCAACCACGTACTGCCTACGGACGCCGATCCTTCATAGAGGCCACTCATACAGAATGGAACAATTTACCTATGCATGTCAGGGCTGCATCTTCTATGGACATTTTTAAGAAAAAATTGAAAACTCATCTTTTTACGCAGTAGTACCTTTTTACGCAGTAGTTATTGTCTATGTAGATATTAATGGGAGACAATTTTATCGGACTCTTTTATATACTTGTTTATGCTTTTTAACCATACTTATACTGCTTTTTGTGTGCTAAATTGCTCTTTTTATTATGTATTGTGCAATAGTAATGCTGCTACTTTGGTATTTTTAACTTTGTAAAGCGCCCTGAGACCTTGGTTACAGGCGCTTAATAAGAACTGTTTATTATTATTAATATTAGTTAAATTAAAAACCTCAGTGTATTCCAGTGTGATTTGGTCTTTCTTTAATTGGAATCCAAAAAGAAATTGAACCTCTAAAGCGCCCTGAGACCTTGGTTACAGGCGCTTAATAAGAACTGTTTATTTATTATTATTATTAGTTAAATTAAAAACCTCAGTGTATTCCAGTGTGATTTGGTCTTTCTTTAATTGGAATCCAAAAAGAAATTGAACCTCTAAAGGGCCGCGGAAGGATGAAAGGAAATAATTGATTGCCGACACTTTGCAACCCGGTTGTATATTTTAACGGAATAAATCGCATTGAAAACTAGAAACCATCGCAAACCATATAGCTCATTCTTACGCTGCCCTTACTTGGATCTAAACAAATCGGCCTACCGACCCAAAAAGATATTGAGGTGAAAAGGGAATCCAACCTTTTTGTTAGGCCTTATATTCACCATGTGAATCCTAAAAACATCACACTGTGTGGAGTACTGATATTAATATGCAGCTTAGGTACTGTAAAACACTATTATTTCACGGATACTTTATTTCGCGAATTTAAAACTAACGCTATTTTAGCGGGCATTTAATTTCACGAATCTGGAAATTTTACCATTACTTTCAATGCAAAATTGTCAGTTTCGCAGGTATCTCATTTTCGTGAATCCACATCCCTCGCGAAATTTGCGATATTAAGTGGTTTTACAATAACCTAAAATGCTAATCCTACTCTATGGTTGGACAGGCCGTTCACCATTTTTTTCTTTAAAAATACTGTTAAAGGTGTACGTTCTGATCACTTTAGCTTTTTTTCACATCAAAATATTTTGATATCAGAAGAAAACCCATATTCTTAGGCGCAATATATGTTCCATTTAGACGTTATAGGCCAAAATGCAGTGAATTGCTGCCAAAGGTGGTTATAACCAACCAGCCAGTTTATGTACTACTCAATGGGCAAATTTCGTGTCACCCTGTGCTTCTAAAATAAGAACCATTGGAGTTATGCAATTCAAACTTTGGAATATGACTATTTAAGGATGACCCTTCATGTAGAATAGAAAACATCAAGTTGAAAAGTGGGCTAGCAATCAGAACATCTACCTTTAAAATCACAAATTAAACTTCAATTTTTTTGCAAATAATCTATAATTCACAAATCACGTGTCTCAATCGGAGTGCATACTGTACACGGGACATTTTTGCGCTACATTAATGTTCACGCTTTTTTTGCGCTCTAAGCAGCTACCCCGAAAATAAAAACATGCGGACATATTTATTTTGTGCAGAAGTCTATGTAATGAACTTTCGATTCGCGAATTTTAAAACAAAAGCGAAATGGCTTAAAATTGGCAAAGCACAAACATTTAATAGCGTGAAAATTACCATTTTTACAGTATTGCATTACCGTCTTATTGGTGTTATAAAACAGCTAAAGGTAAATCAAAACAATTGATTAAATCTACATTATGACACGCTGTTCTTCTGCTTCAAAGGAGGCACCTTCCAGACTTCATAAAACACCCACCTATATCGGTTAAAAGGACAAAAGAGTCAATTGGTTAAGGAAAATAACAATCCATATTCATGATAAGGTACCAAAGAAGATTTCTTGATGCACCCATCATGCTTAGTGCTCCTACAGTACCAGCAGGGCTTATCACCAAAACAAACAGTGCCAAACATGTGTTAAAGTAATTAACAGCTGGAGGTCATCTGGACTTCAAATAGACAGTAGAGATAGGCATAACTTGGTCAAATATATGAAAAGAAGTTGAATTCCAACTAAAACATACATACGTGTTATTCCAAAAATAAAGGGTCTTTAAGAAAAACAAGAAAGGATGAATTGAAGTCACATCGATTGTACTACTTGCAGAAGGATTTTCTTAAAGACCCTCGTTTTGACCACATTATAAGCCTTTCATTGTACTGTAATGTCAATGGGAACCAGTTAGACACTGGTGGCAGAAATGTGATGAAAATGATGCATGCTGGGGTGCATCAAGAAATCTTCTTTGATAAGGCCCTTCACAATGAATGTTATGTTTCCTGTTGCCGCCCGCCCCGAAATGCCAAAATGCCAAAATAATTCATTATTTGAGATGAATTCATTATTTGTACTTTTACCTTAAAACACCATTTTTTCAAATGGATTTTCAGGTAGCCTTGCGCTGGTTCTCACAGAAAAATAAACAGAACTTTCTATCGTAGCATTTATTACATTTTAAATTATTTTGATCTGTATGATGCGCTCGAAGTGCATGCAAACACACTAATTTTAAGAACATTTTCCACTTAAGGGAAGTGTCAACCCTATTATTTTGATGATCAACTTTTGCTTCTAAGTTTGAGAATATTGAATAAAAGTACATAAAAGTATACATTTTTAGAAAGGAAATTTGATAAGGAAGCCGATGGTGATATCAATGTGATATCAAATAAACTAAATTTTGAGAAATGAACCAAAAAGCCATTTTTTTACCCCAAATTTTTCAGACAGCATAACTATAAAATAAAAAATGGTAATTTGTTCTAATATACGTTTTTGTAAACAAAACAATTTTGTCTAGGAGGTAATTTTTTCTTTTTCCAAAATAAAGCTTGGTTTTGGAAATATTGCTAAAAACATCGGAAAAGTGTAAAAGTCGTGTTTTTTTGCGTACATTTCGCTAGAAATGGATGCATATCTCGAGTTTAAAATCCATAATCGAAAAAATAAAAAATTGCCTCCTAGCGCTGAAAGTCCTCTACACAATGGTAGTAAAAGCTTACCTGATAGTTTGATATATTTTTAGTTATGTTGTCTGAAAATTCGTAAAATTCCTTCAAATTTGAACTTCTAGAAAACATCGATTTAGTAAAAATATTGACATTTTCCACCATTTAAAGCTAAATGTTCACGGAACACACGGGCGTGTGACCTAAAAAGCGAGTATACTATTATGAGCAATCATAATAAACTATCAGATTTAATTTATATTGTCACAATGTGAAGAAATTGGAAGAAAACTGAAATTTAAATGATCGTAAGATTGGCCTTTGTTTACAATTTAGACATTGTTTTGCGCTCTTTTGTTTTTCGCGTCTACGTCGCGGATATTAAGCGGCGCGTCTAGTATTATGCGCGGGAAGTTTCAGCGCGCGACGCAATGATCGAACAGCTGTCGCAGCATTTGAAAAGCGCGGAACTCCGCTTAAATTCCCGCCAAATAACTATGCGCCTTTTCCTGACTCAAACTTACCAAAACAACAATTTAAAATCACCCAAAAGAACGGGAAATAATAGCTTCCGATTAGTAACTTATGATGGTAATGATAGAATACATATAAAAGTATAAAATAATAGAGAAATATGAAATTCAATTTTTGAAACAAGTGCCGGGTTGACACTGCCCTTAAAAGAAATCAATTTTTTGGAAACAAATTGAAAAAACCCCAAGTTTTTCATTTTCATTTTAGGTTCTGCAAAGATAACTCAAAATATATTGTGTCCAATTTTGTCATACTAGTTTTATTATATTCCTCATACAATTCCCTAGGAATCATTTTTGTTGTTGTTGAAAATCTTTATTATTTTTTGAATTATAGACCAAAAAGTGCTAAAAAACATGATTTATTACTTCCAAAATCGTGCAATTCACATTTTTTGGCACTTTTTGGTCGATAATTCAAAAAATAATAAAGATTTTCAACAAAAAAAAGCTATTGTATTGTATTTGTATTGATTTTAATGTATTTCTCATGGTGATTCTAAATATAGTATTCAAATTCAATGTTGCCTTTTTTGAAACATTTTGGGAAATTTTGTAATGTCGTCTGCAGACGCCTGCTGCGTGGAAAGTGTTAAGATTCCGTTTTATCTGATTCTGGTGTGACGTCACCTGTCACCACATCTATAAAGGATTCACATGGAAATTTCCATTCTCAGAAAAATAGGGGTCTTCTTTAAGAACAAACATCTCAAACTACTTCTTCTGGTCAAATTAAGGTATAAAGCTGACAGTCAAATTGAAACTCTTTAGATGAAAACATCTGGACTTTTGTAAACACACTTTTTTGTGCAATTTTGTCTAAAAAGTGTTGCATTTATATGAAATCATTGTTTATAATTGTGTGGCATTAGTGTAGTAGAGAACACCTGAAAGGGATTAAATGAATAAATATAAACAAATAGACTTGTTGCATTCCACAGCTAAAAGGCCTATTTTTGCATCGATTTCAAAGAACTTTGGAGTGTACCACGAGGCTTTATACCTGAAGAACAATAAGTATTGACCCTCAAATAATTGAACTCAGAAAAGAAAATTACGAAAGGTCAATCTAAACTGATTTTAGAGCCAATAGAAAGTGGCGTATTTTGCGCTTTCCCCGATCGCCGTAATATTTACGTACAATTTTTCTAATTGGCCGCTGCGCAAATAAATGATTAAGGCAGCACATAATTTGATGACGTCATCGAATTTTTCCTCATAATATGAACATTTTTAAAACATATAACATGTGAAAAGTAGTAAAATATGCCTCAGACCTTAATTGAAGGCTTAAGATATGCCTCAGACCTTAATTGAAGGCCTTTTGGTTATAATACCCATTATTTGACAATTGATCTTTTTTTTTTTAAAAACCCAAACTTTTTGCTTCTTGCCTGAGGTGTGGAAGACAATCAAACAATTTACTCTTAAACAAAATACACAGCCTCAAACCTGCCCCCCCCCCCCCCCCAAGTATTGTTCCTTGGAAACCCTACAGGAACTATAATACAGGTAATCTTCATGTGGACGTGGACACCAGTGTTAGGAGGCCCTTAACACTTTCCACACGGTTACTATTTTTACCATACACAGAACTGATTTTTCAGAAACCTTTCAAAATTGTCAATGTTTATCTCAATGATTACTGACCCAGTACTAGGCATGTTTGTACTTATTTCAATGCATTTCTCATGGTGATTCTAAATATGGTAATGACATTCAACATTTTTGACATTTTTTAAACATTTTGTGACATTTTAGAATGTCGTCTGCAGCCGCCTGCCGCGTGGAAAGTGTTAACTTTCATTTCTCAGTTGAACAACATGCCTGGAAATCAATTTGTTTTTGGCCTAACATTGTCATATCAAGGATACATTTCCATATAGGATGGCACACAGATGGTTTCTTTGCTGAATTCAACCTCACAGCTTAGGTTGCGTAGTAGATCTTCGTACATCTCTAGGGCGGACTTCATGTTGGCTCCATTACCCTAAGATTTTGGAAACAAATATAAAGAGATCAAAATAGTCAAAACCAGGCCTGCTGGCATTAAAACTGGGCTTTATAAAAAACACTGAAAATTATGGCCGGGGTCCAGGGCCCGACTTAGGGCCCGGCGGGAGTCAAGGGGGCAGCGCTCCCTTTAATCTTTTTTAATCGTTGCGCCCACCTGCCCATAGCAAGTAAGTTTTGCATTGCGCCCACCTGTCCATAGCAGGTAACTTTTGCATTGCGCCCACCTGCCCATAGCAAGTAACTTTTGCGTTGGGCTGGTGAAGATACAGAAGTACCCGCACAACTGGCGGATAACATAAATTTTCAAACTCACAGTGTAAGTGAGTTCACTGGCTGATGAAATTTTTGTCGGGCAGGTATTTTTTTGTGAGTTACCTGCCCGACTGTCTGGTTGAAGAAAAAAAATCAAAAGTGGGTGGGTGGTTTTAAAATATAAAAACAAGCAAAATGGCTGAAAATAAAGCGCGAACATTTAATTGCACAAAGATTACCATTTTTACAGTATCTAAAAATAATTTAAATTATTTTTAGATACTGTAAAAATGGTAATCTTTGTGCAATTAAATGTTCGCGCTTTATTTTCAGCCATTTTGCTTGTTTTTATATAGACTTATACACAAAATAATTATGTTCACATATTTTAATTTTCGCGGTAGCTGATTGGAGCGTGAAAAGCGTGACAATTAATGTAGCGCAAACATTTCCACGTTAACAGTAGTTTACTGTAAACCACCGAATAAGCAGGGATTCACAGCTCTATTTCTTGTTTGTGTAAAGAATGTTGGATATAAAGTGTATTTTAGGTCCAGGTATACATCCACTACACTGTCAAATAAAGTTCCCTATAATAATCAGGTGTGTTTTATTCCGTCAAAGACTTGAGCCACTTATTTAGAGGCTTGCTTCCTAATTCTATGAACAATCCTGATGAATCTACACCTACATTTACATCATGGTAAATCAAGTCGGAGCCATTTCTTTATAAACATCCAACATGTTTCTTATTGGCTGGGTACGTATGGAACACATGGAACACATGGAGCTCACCTGCGTAAAATATTTGCCCGTTGGTTTTAACACCATCATAGATCTGTCTAATATCAGCCTCAGGAAGTCCCACTGACATCCTGTCAAAGAAAAATATAGGTTTCGATGGTTGGAATAAATACAAATACACAATTGCAATGCACAGCTGACTAGAGATTGTTGTTTCAGCTTCTACAGGGTGAATCAAAAAAATATTGTGCACAATTTGAAACAGCCATTTAATAACCTGGATGCATGTATTGAACCATGGATTTTTTGCTGTTGTATACAGCGTTGTCAATTTAGTTTATCCTCCCAAAAAATGAAAGTAATTGACTGGAAAAATATGCAAACTGTGACATGTTTTGTCCACATTTGTTGCCATTCCAATGGGATTTACACAGTTAGACATTAATATTACTGCAGCATGATGATATGAATATTACTGCAGCATGATGATATGGAGTGAGCGTCTACAAGCAAGGCATTGTTGTGCCTGTAATTTATTACAGGTTCCTGGTATATTAAATGAGCCAGAGGTGGTAAAATATTGCACAAATAAAATGTTCTGAAGACACTTTATTTCTTGATAATTGCACTGAAAAGTCATTCACATTTGCCATTATTAGGTTCACAAATTACACGATATACAAATTACGGTCTTCTGCTAAAGGTTTTTAAAGACATAAACAAAAATGTTATAGCTTCCTTGCAATTTAAAATAGAAATTAGTTAGTTGTTTGCTGATATTAAGGATTTTAATGAAGCCTCCCTTTGACATGGCTACCATTTTGCTGAAGACATGTTTGTGCCTTATCCAACTTGTTGCGAACGGCTCGTCTTACCATTCCCCTGTTGCTGTGTAGGGATTTCACTTCGGCTCTGACACATGCCTCCACTTCTTGAAGTCTTGCCTCCACTTCTTGGTCGGTAACAGGCGATGCTTTTATTCAGATTTGCCTTTCATTTGACAACTCGGTATCAGACTATTAATTACTTATCCCAGAGTGAAAGAATGATTTTGAGCTGAAATGTAATTGATGACATTATCATATCTCCGACACAAACTGTTTATCATTGCTTATCCCTTGGCTCTGTAGTGATAGGAATTATAGCTGTGAGATTGTTGATGACATTGTTGATGACATTATCATATCTCTTACACAGACTAATTAGTATTGCTTACCCCTTGGTTCTGTAGTGATAGGAATAGCTGTCAGGTCATTGATGACATAATCAAACATCTTGCCTTCTTTTGCATAGGCATCCAGGATTGGTACGCAGTCCTTCACAAGAACCTGAAAAATTACATGAGGGAGCTATTATAGATCAATAGGTATACACCATAACAAGACAGCTTCCATATGCAGTTATCGATTACAAGGTATATGCAGTCTCTGTTTCCAAAATTGTGTCCAAGTTATTCTGTAGCAGTTTTTTCAACATGGATCTGTACCGAGGGATAATTGCTCTCAGAGTCACAGGTTAGTCAAATTTCAAACCACATGAGGAAAGACCGTTTGTTCACAATACAGTAATAATAATAATAATATAACCATGCATATATAGCGCTTTACAAATAACTCAAAGCGGTTCACAAAAAACCCTCACAAAATACACATTACCTATACATGGTTAAGAATATAAACCCCCCCCCCCCCCCTTAGAACCCACTATAAAGTCCAGCATAAGTTACAGGGGTGTACTTTC
The DNA here is from genome assembly GCA_035610835.1 of Ophiura sarsii. Lineage (NCBI taxonomy): Eukaryota > Metazoa > Echinodermata > Ophiuroidea > Amphilepidida > Ophiuridae > Ophiura > Ophiura sarsii. The sequence continues at coordinate 26,729,396 of CM069450.1, read as the reverse complement.
GCGACATCCTGCGAGAATCCAAATGGATTCTCGCAGAGGAATTTTGCGAGAATCCATGGATTCTCGCAGAATATTTTTGCGAGAATCCTTTTTACTGAATTTAAATTCCGCATTTTAAACATTTATTGTACTATTGTATACTTAGAAAATAATAGTACACAAATTGAATCAAACACTTCTTAAAATTAATTAAAATAATATCAAGAATAAGGCTATAAGCTTGCATAACTTCCAAATTCTGAAAGTTTTTTGACTAAGGGTCAAATACCAGTCATCTAAGGTCCTGTTTTGGACTTAAAAAGAAAGAAAAAAAGTTTAAAAAAAAAAAAAAAGTTAAAAAAAAGTTTTTGGCGAGAATCCACCTGGATTCGCGCGGTAGTGATTTTACGTGAATCTTTACGCGAATCGATTCGCGCCGAAAGTACACCCCTGAGTTATATAACACAAACATCCTGAAGTTAATTCCTGATGGTTGCTACTCAATAGCACTTTCCACACAGCTATTAGTATTATGTAATAAGGTGAAACTTATCCCAACTGAAAGTGGGGGATGAAAAAAGGGGGGGGGGGGGGGAGAATTGGAGAATAACAATGTTTCGACTGGATATACAGTCTTCATAAAGTTAAGTAGAGAGCAAGACAAAAGTATATGCCCATGAGCAAAATACAAGTCAAGCTAAAAGAAAGTCAGAGTGCACACAGATATGCGAAACACACTAGGGCAGTATTTGTTCCCTTGAGATAGAGAGACATACTGCAAAGAATAAAATAGTGGCAAAAAGTAAGAAGGAGGCCAAAAAGATTACAAATTATGCATGATATTAAACATTTTTACTCATCCCTCTGTACACCTTCGGGTATCCTGTTAGCGTTCTCTACCACTGTTCCAGTTGGGACTAGTTTCTCATACTTTTATTAGTATTAGTTTTACCATATACAAAAGCTTACAAAACTGATTTTTCAGAAACATTTCCCAAAGCTTACATAATCTCAAGAATTACCGAACCAATACTAGGAATGTTTGTACTTAAATTTTAGTGTATTCCCATGGTGATTCCAGATATGGTGATGAAATCCAATACATTTTGAAATATTTGTGAAATTTGGGAATGTCGTCTGCAGAAGAAGTATGTATGGAAAGTGTTAATGCGGACCTAAACTTACATTTGTACTTTCAACTACTAATTATACATTGAGAGGGTATACAGAACTGAAAGTAGATCTAGATAGGGGGTTTTGATTAGAATGACAGGTTTTGCCAATAAGTTTGCATAACATAAACATAATACATAAGGCTATATTAAAAAAAATCTTTTGTCTCAAAGCTCTTCAGTTTTCAAAACCTAATGCAAGAAAAATAAAGGAAGTTTTTTTTTAAATATTAAAAATTGACGAAATCCTTGTTAAATTGACCTTTTGTAATTAAAATGATGTGATCAATGAAAATCTGAAAAATCTGTGAAATTTTGGGATTTTTTTTGTTTGTTTTTTAAGAGAAAAAAACACCTTTTTTCTTCTTCTTCTAACGCACATCAATTAAATAACGCGCGCGGGGGCTTTGAGACAAATGATTTTATTAATATAGCCTAATAACAAAATATAAACAAACCAATCATTCCCTGTGGTTATAAGATGATAGTTTGGGCGGCTTGAGTAATCAATTAAAGGCATATTATGTGATCTTTTCCAGAGAGCGCCCTCTATTCATGATTTTTTTTAGAAAGTAGATTTTCTTGCAGATTTACATTTCTGATCATAAATCGTACATATATTCCAAGTTAAAGAGCGGTACAATTCCAAATTACCTCAAAATCATGGTTTTAGAGTGAATTTAGAGTGAAAATATAAACTGTCGTGTTATCCCGACAGTTTATTTTCACTCTAAAACCATGATTTTGAAGTAATTAAGAATCGTATCTCCCTGTAACTTGGAATGTATGTACGATTTATGATCAGAAATGTAAATCTGCAAGAAAATCTGCTTTCAATTTTTTTTCCGATGTTGAGGGCGTTCCCTGGAAAAATCACATAATATACCTCTAAGGGGGGTGTGGACTCTCAGGTACAGCCTCCGTAAAACTGCCATAACTTCTTCATTATTCATTTAATCTATATAAAAGTATACATTTTCTTGAAGGAAAGGGTTCAATGAATCCAACTATGAACATGAATTGACCATTTTGGAGAAAATTATTTTAAAAAAGTTTTTTGACCCATTTTTTTTTCCCAATGGAAATAAGCTTTGTGCTCAAAGCTTTTTGGGCTATCCTTGGTACTTTTGCTCATATTATGTCTATATGTTTTTAAAAAGCTTGTGCAATCTTTTACATGTTTGTATTCATAGATGTTTCTCTATATGATGTTTTGAGTACCTAATAAAATCAATCGTTTTAGGTTTGGGCAAGATAACTCAAAATATATTTTGTCAAATTTTGTCATAATAGTTTTATTATAATCCTAATAAAATTCCCTAGGAGGGGTATTTTTTATTTTTTGAATTATAAACCAAAGAGTGCCAACAAATGTGAATATTTACCAAAATGTGATTTTCACGATTTTGGAGGTAAAAACACACAATTTTTGGCACTTTTTGGTCTATAATTTTAAAAATAAATAAGATATTTAAAAAAAAAAAACCTTATTAAATGAATAATGTTTGAATGCTTCAATGGATTGGATTTAGACTGGATGAGGTTTTCTGGGAGCGTGTTCCAGTCTCTAGCTGTCTTTGGGAAGAATGATGACTTGTGATATTCTCTAACAGAGTGTGGTATGACGAAGGCGTGGGAGTTTTCTGAACTGGTTGGCGACGAGTGATCTTTAGAGGTCAGATACTTGGACATGTCAACTGCAACGAGGTTGTTTTGTATCTTATACATCATAGCCATTCTCACTGCTCTGCGTCTCTCCTCAAGGGTTGGCCATGCAAGCTGTTGAAACATTGCTCCTGCACTGGATGTTCTCTGGTATTTATTTAGTGTGAACCTTTCTGCCCAAAGTTGGATCTTTTCAAGCTTTGCAGATTGAACAGCTGAGTCTGGATCCCACACTGTGCTGCCGTATTCCAGAAGTGGCCTGACGTGCGATTTGTAGGCTTTGTCCTTTATGGTTTGGTCTCTCACATTTATGTTAGGCAAAAAACAAAACAAATTGTGTTGCCCTTAGCGACCGACCCTAAAATCGTAAAAACTAGGGTCGCATTTTTTTTAATTTTTAATTTTATTTATTTTTTATTTATTTTTATTTTTTTTTTTTTTTAGATTTAAATTTGATTAAAAGTGTCTAAATGTTACTATTTCTTGCTTGAAATGAATAAATAAGCCTAAATAAATGTTTTTTAGACTATTGTCACACTAGAAACATTAGTTAAATTGACATATGGGCATATACCAATTTTGTCTTGACATAAACCCTATATATTTCAGCCACAAAAAAAAAGAATACAAATTTTGAAGAAAAAAAAATTGTTGAAAAAAGAAAAAAAAGAAAAAAAAGATTTCCGACCGACCGACCCAAAGTTAAATTTTTGGCACTTGAGGGCAACACAACATTTTTTTTTGCCTTACGGTGAAGGAATTATTTGCTTAAGCTGAATTAGCTGAATTATTTGCTTTAGCTGAGATGTTGTCTATGTGTTTATTCCACCTGAGGTCCCCATTGATTGTGACACCAAGGTATTTTGTTTGGTTGATGTGCTTGAGCTGATGACCATGGAGAGTACACGGGTGATGGGTGATTCTATGTTTGCGGGTGATGTTTATAACTTCGCACTTCTCAGGGTGGCACTCAATCATCCATGTCTCTTCCAAACGAGAAAGGGCGTCTTGGCAAAAGTTTCTGATGAAATGATAGCACTGAATAGTGTGCCCAGTCATGTGGGTGCTATTAGAAAGTACAGAGAATTTGGTTGGTTTCCATTTAAATATGATAGTAAAGGTGTCAAACTCAAAATGAAACTAAATTTCCCTCCAAAATATCTTATTTTGAAGATGAATGAAGAGATCAGGTGTCAATATATGTGAGAGATTAAAGACTAGTGACAACATTAGGATTAGTTTTACTTGAGTGAATCCATTGACAAACAATTGAGATGGGTTTTTTTGAAAGGAAGTTAACATTTTCAGACTACCCACCATATGTGTGGTGGCATGGGAAAACCGTTCACACGGTCATTTTCTAGCAACTTGGTTTTTTGCTTTGGCAGAGAGCTTCATACTCTACTGAGTATAGGACTGTTTAAATGTTTCAGAAATTCCATCTAGAACTACAGTTACAGTATTTTAAAGTCGGCAAGTTTAAACGCAACACTAAAATTGAAACTGACAATTCAAAGGTGTACACAAAATCTTTTAAATGCTCTAATAATAATAAAACTACATTGTTATATCACACAGAATAGCTTGTCATATGAAAAGGACTTTTGATATGAACCTAGTTTTTTTTGCGATATTATTAACAATTGTAAGTTCTTCACTTTCAAAATCTTTACAATGCATTGTCGGAATTTACACGTGGTTACCATGGTAACAATGTCATTTTACGTAAACATAGCATTTTACACATAAAATTTGATAAACAAGGTTCAGAAAAGTACTAAAATAAACTTAACATCTGGAATTTTGCATAAAAAACTCCTGGAGACTAAAGTTCAAGGTATAACCTCTATCTTAGGACCAAAGTTGGAAAATTGACTTGGAACTCATTTGTTAGGAATATTTTTGTATGACCCAGATATCTCAATATTAACACTAGCGACTTCCGACGGGTTTTCCCATACCACCACACATATGATTACATTGGCTATAATGAGGTTGATGAATTATTCATGAGCTATTTCCAATGGGAAATTGGTATGGGGATTTCAAGAAGGCACATGTTTCCTTCAATTCCATGGAATTGAATTAGCAGATGTTGTAGGAAACATGAATTTATTAATGAGAAGAGATTCAAGAACACATTTCTTCAACTCGTAGTGAAATAAACTGCTCACAAAAAGTTAGGAAACTTTATCAAGTATATTTTTATTATTCATTACCCTCTCTGTATATGTTATATATCAATAGAAAGCTGAAGTGTTCCTCTTTAAAATTATACCACATTTGCAATGATTACATGTTAATGAACTTGGCCACATGGATGAGAATGAGGCAAAGTGACAAATCAAATGTGCCAAAATTACCGTTATCTGTGCTAAACAGGCAATAGGTAATGATCAATAATCAAACCGGTCATGCTTGAGAACCATGAATGGTTTACACAAAGATTTGCACCAGTGAGCACAACACACACAAGTTAACCCTCATCGCTTTAGAAAACCATTGTTTGGGTATTTGCAAGACTGGGTTAACAAGTGGAAGGTCATGAAGGTAAAGTGATGAAGGTTTAGGCCTACAACTTAAACATTTTTCTCAATAAAGTGGATTAAGATCAGTAAGTTGTCTTGCTTGTTTTCATTACAGTGTCAATTTGTTTGTTCACACAGTAACACAAAATTGTTAATTTTGGCACATTTGATTTGTGACTTTGTCTCATTCTCATTAACGTGGCCAAGTCCACCAACATGCCATCATTGCACATTTGGTATCATTTTAAAGAAGAACACTTCAGCTTTCCATTGATATGCAACATAATACAAGAGGATAATGAATAATAAAAATATACTTGATTAAAAAAAGTTTCCTAACTTTTTGTGAGCAGTTTATTACACTCCGAATTGAATATATGGGATGATTTTGACACCATAACCAAGTGTCCTAATACTTTTGGTTGCTACCATTCCCTGGATTGGCTGTAAATACAGGGTTCTACTAAAGTTGTTGCAACCTAATGACACAATGCTCGAATTCAAAAATTCTTTTTTTTAAATGAAAGCCAAATATGTGGTCTTTGTAACACTATATTGGTTTTAAATATATTATACGTACAGGCCTAACATTTCTGTGGCGCTTTTGCCAAAAAAGTGCCCATTCTTTCTGACTCACCCTGTAGAGTTTTATTCGCAGTATTTCAGGTGAAATTCATGGATTTCATAGCGTTTTGAGTTTCGATGAGATGACATCGAAACTACCCAAATTCATCTAAAAGGCAACAGATGGCTTCTTACTTATTTGTTTCATGTTTATTCAAAATAACTTTGAAGACAACCCATGGCTTGTTGTGTGATGCAAAGTCATGACCTCCCCTGATTCAATTTGTGGTGTTTTTTTAACCAAAATACAAAAAAGTTTAAAAAAACACCTTCGGAAATGGTGAGAAAATATCTTTATTTTTCACTTTTACTAATGTTTTTTGAAGAAATCTTACATGAGAGGGTTGTTATGTATTCATCTATCTAAACAAGGTAAAAATGTTGAATTTCATTTTTTTTAAATTGATCATTTAAAGGTTCAACAAATTAGCAAATTATTTTCATTATTTACAGTAGGATGAACACAACCATTTTCCCTTGGCCTAGATAACATTGCTGATGCCCAACAAATGAAATACTTTGTCTCAGCAACACAAACTATGTGCTATGCTTATATTTGTATACAAAAATGAGCTATGTCCAATGTGATTATCTTTTATTTTTATATTTTTTCATAAAAAAATCAAAAATAGTCAATGGTTTTGCTTTTGCCTTTTTAATAAAAGTAATCAGACATGATCAATGCACATTGTATGTTTGTGTTCGCTTGATCTCTTAACTTCGGAAAGTTTGAATGTGTGTTCTCAGTCACAAGGTTGCCGAGTATTGTCAAAACTTCTCAGTCACAAGTTTTCTGATCGAAACTTCTCAGTCACAAGTTTGCCGATCGAAACTTCTCAGTCACAAGGTTGTCGATCGAAACTTCTCAGTCACAAGTTTACCGATCGAAACTTCTCAGTCACAAGGTTGCCTATCGAAACTTCTCAGTCACAAGGTTGTCGATCGAAACTTCTCAGTCACAAGGATGCCGATCAAAACTTCTCAGTCATAAGGTTGCCAAGTATCGTTGAAACTAACTAGTGAAATTTAAATATAAAAAAAAGGAGAAAAAAACCAAAAACCAAATAAACACCCACCATGGCTGCACGTAATCTCATTTTAAAAGCAATGCGTACGGGCTGCAAAGACAAAGTATAAATTTTTGGGGGCCTAACACAGATATATAGATTCCAACCCAATCTAATGACTGTAACAATAAATAATGTTTTAAACTCGAACATTTTTTTAACTTACAGGAAACGAAACGAGACTATAATAATACACACACACAAGGATACAACCCTGGGGACTTTCCTTAGAGAATTGTTCCTCTACTCAAAACTGAACTACTGCAAAATTTGCGGATACTTTATTTTGTGAATTACCGAAAGTAAACATTTTCGCGAGGATTTAGTTTCCCGATTCCAAAATTGTCCTCAGGTTTTAAGCTTTTACCATGGTTTATTTTTCGGGGATTTAATTTGGTGAAATCTAGGGTCTCTGTGAAATTCATGAAATTTAATGCCTCAAGAAATCAAATGTGGTTTTATACAGTATCCTATCCTGACATGAAATCCACTCGTTATTATTTCCGTTTATTGGTTTCATTAAACCTATCACTCCTAATTGTCACGGAGATAGCAGTTCAGTTTATCATTGCTAGAATAGAGGTATGTCTATGTCGAGTAATGTGGGCTCTCAACTGCTGTATTGACCACTATATCATCAATTGACTACTACCGCAGCCACTCGCATAAACTGCTGTTTATACCAAGGCAAACTTTGAAAAGAATAAATTGAGATTCTCATATAACTACTGTGTACCCCACTACCAGTGAACTACAAATTGAGTTTGTTATTAACTACTGTGTACCCCATTACCAGTGAACTACAAATTGAGTTTGTTATTAACTACTGTGTACCCCATTACCAGTGAACTACAAATTGAGTTTGTTATTAACTACTGTGTACACCATTACCAGTGAACTACAAATTGAGTTTGTTATTAACTACTGTGTACCCCACTACCAGTGAACTACAAATTGAGTTTGTTATTAACTACTGTGTACACCACTACCAGTGAACTATACAAATGGAGTTTCTCATTTAACTAATGTGCACTCCACTACCAGTGAACATAGCATTCAGTTTATCATTTAACTACTGAGTATACACCACTACCGGTGAACTACAAATTGTGTTTGTCTACAACTACTGTGTACAACACAACCAGTGAATTACAAAAGGAGTTTCTCATTTAACTAATGTGTATACACTACTACCAGTGAACTACACATGGAGTTTCTCATTTAACTACTGTGTACACCCCTACCAGTGAACTACAAATTGAGTTTGTTATTAACTACTGTGTACACCACTACCAGTGAACTATACAAATGGAGTTTCTCATTTAACTAATGTGCACTCCACTACCAGTGAACATAGCATTGAGTTTATCATTTAACTACTGAGTATACACCACAACCAGTGAACTACAAATTGTGTTTGTCATCAACTACTGTGTATACACTACCAGTGAACTTCAAGTTAATGTTCTCATTTAACTCTGCTGCGCACCACTACCAGCAAACTACAATACAAATTAAGCGTCTCATTTAACTATAAACTATCAATTGGATTACAAATTAAGTTTCTCATTTAACTACTGTGTACACCACCCACTATCATTGGACTACAAATTAAGTTTCTTATTTAACTACTGTGTACACCACCCACTATCATTGGACTACAAATTAAGTTTCTCATTTAACTACTGTGTACACCACCCACTATCATTGGACTACAAATTAAGTTTCTCATTTAACTACTGTGTACACCACCCACTATCATTGGACTACAAATTAAGTTTCTCATTTAACTACTGTGTACACCACCCACTATCATTGGACTACAAATTAAGTTTCTTATTTAACTACTGTACTGTGTTCACCACTACCAGCGAACTGCACATTGATTTTCTTATTCAACTGCCGTTTAAACCACCAACAAACCACAAACCTATCTTCTGATTCAAGTAATGTTTCCAGAAAACAACAACCTGCGTTTATAATTCATTTAAATAATGTTTAAACCATCATTGAAATACAAACTTAAACTTTGTTTATCAACTGCTCTTTATATCGGACCAGAAAACTTTTTAAAAAAATCCCAGCAGTGATCTTTGAACTAAGCTTTTAATTAAGTTGATTTTTGAACTCACACCTGTAACCATTGAGCCTATAAATCAACTATTCACTACAATATACCATGAGTGAATTAATTTTCTGAACTTACAACTAAAACTACGAGGGGCAATATCCGATTCATTCAACACATCACATTCTAAACCAAGTATGATGCCAAGTAATATATACCACTTTGTTTGGTGTGTAGTGGTTTCACTTTCCCTCCAACTAAGTTATTATGATAGACTGATATGGGTAGTTGGTGGATTGGAGAATAAGACTGTGTGTCCTTATCAGCGTATAGCATTGGAAGTCAATACAAATGTTACCCTGAATATAAACTTTGACAATGCCTGTACATTCCAGGTGTCATCACCTGTTGGTGCCGCGATTCAATTGTCTGTATTGAAGTCGGACTCATGGTCCTTATATCATCACTTCTTTATCATACAACCAAACAGTACCATTAACAACTGCACTGAAACCGCTGGTTTTGCGAATCAACCAGACCAATGTAGAGATGTGTCGTTCCAGAGCGATCATCTGGAATTTCACATTAAAGCATCCTTGACATTGGCTGTTACCATAAAGCCATCACAACCAGCCACCCACAATAATATCTCATCACGGTTGTACCCTATATGCGACCCACACATCTCCCAGACAAGCCTATGTGATACCCTCCTGAAATTTGACAGACTGCACTATCTCAACCACAAGAACAGAACATATGGTGAATTAATGCAGCAACATCCGTCACTGTTGGATCCAGACTCATCTCGCATCAATAATAAGGCCATATTTGACTTTTTACCCTCAACTTATGATACTATATCTACAACAGAGCTACCTCCATGCATCCCGGGATGTTTATGTACCCTTGAATTCCACCAATACCATATAATTGATTGTCCTAACACCTCACAAAATGAGCGCATTCTACTTATCTACCAGCAAGATTCAAGCATCAAGAGTTCATTGTTTGATTGTTCCAGAAGACAACTCCAGGGAATAGAAGCCAATAGTTTTACCAACCTTGATGTTGATTTTCTACTGCTGGACTATAATAATCTACTCAGCATTGAAGAAGGAACATTCACGGGACTATACTCTCTCCAAGTGTTAGATTTGTCTCACAATAAGTTGATGTTCTTAAACCAAGGTGTATTCTTAGACCTAAATTATTTGAAACAGCTTACACTCACTGGGAATATGTTGATCACACTGACAGGGGGATGTTTTCAAGGTATGTCTCATTTACAAGTTTTAGTTCTTAATCAGAATGATATCTCTGAGATTACGGCACAAATATTTCAAGATTGTAGTCGTATTCAATTATTGTCTCTGGAAGAAAACAACATGACGTCTTTGAAACAAGAACCCTTTTGGGGGCTCACTAATAATTTGTATAAATTAGTTGTAAGTGACAACAATCTTGTATCATTAGAGCCAGGCCCCTTTAACAACTTTGTAAATGTAACTGAGTTATACCTACATGCAAATTGGTTAAGTGAACTGCCAACAGGTATATTTCATAGTTTAAATCAATTATCTATCGTAACATTGAATGACAACAGAATTGAAATTTTAAAGGCAAATGTATTTACAGACCTTGTTGCATTGGAAGTATTACAAATCTACAAAAACAACTTAACCCTTTTACATGTAGATACATTCAAGGGATTGCATGGTTTACTTCAATTAGGCCTCAATAACAACAATCTAGTATCATTAGAACCAGACATCTTTAATGACCTTATAAACTTGAAGGAGTTGTACCTCTCTGATAACATGTTAACTGACCTCCCAGCAGATACATTTCATGGTTTAAATCAATTATCTACCCTGACATTGAATGGCAACAATATAGTATCATTAGATCAAGGCATCTTTAATGACCTTGTAAACTTAAAGGAGTTGTCACTCTCTGATAACATGTTAACTGACCTCCCAGCAGATACATTTCATGGTTTAAATCAATTATCTACCCTGACATTGAATGGCAACAATATAGTATCATTAGATCAAGGCATCTTTAATGACCTTGTAAACTTAAAGGAGTTGTCACTCTCTGATAACATGCTAACTGACCTCCCAGCAGATACATTTCATGGTTTAAATCAATTATCTATCCTGACATTGAGAGACAACAATCTAGTATCATTAGAACCTGGCATCTTTAATCACCTTGTCAACTTGAAGAAGTTGGACCTATCTGATAACATGTTAACTGACCTCCCAGCAGATACATTTCAGGGTTTAAATCAATTATCTACCATGACATTGAATGGCAACAATATCGTATCATTAGATCAAGGCATCTTTAATGACCTTGTAAACTTAAAGGAGTTGTTACTCTCTGATAACATGCTAACTGACCTCCCATCACATACATTTCATGGTTTAAATCAATTATCACTCATGACATTGAGAGATAACAATCTAGTATCATTAGAACCTGGCATCTTTAATCACCTTGTAAGCTTAAAAGAGTTGTCCCTATCTGATAACATGATAACTGACCTCCCAGCAGATACATTTCAGGGTTTAAATCAATTATCTTTCCTGTCATTGTATGACAACAGAATTGAAATATTAAAATCAGTTGTATTCACAGACCTTGTTGAATTGGAAGAATTACAAATCCAAGGTAACAATTTATCTCATTTGCATGTAGATACATTCAAGGGATTGCATGGTTTACTTCAATTAAGCCTCGATAACAACAGTCTTGTATCATTAGAACCAGGCATCTTTAATGACCTTATACACTTGAAGGAGTTGTACCTCTATAATAACATGTTAACTGACCTCCCAGCAGATACATTTCAAGGTTTAAATCAATTATCTCTCCTATCATTGAGACACAACAATCTAGTATCATTAGAACCAGGCATCTTTAATGACCTTATAAACTTGAAGGAGTTGTCCCTCTCTGATAACATGCTAACTGACCTCCCATCACATACATTTCATGGTTTAAATCAATTATCTCTCCTATCATTGAGACACATCAATTTAGTATCATTAGAACCAGGCATCTTTAATGACCTTGTAAGCTTAAAGGAGTTGCACCTCTATGATAACAAGTTACCTGACCTCCCAGGAGATGCATTTAATGGTTTAAATCAATTATCTCTCCTGACATTGTATGAGAACAATCTGGTATCATTAGAACCAGACATTTTTAATGACCTTGTAAACTTGAAGAAGTTGTACCTCTATGATAACATGTTAACTGACCTCCCAGCAGATACATTTAATGGTTTAAATCAATTATCTCTCCTGACATTGAGAGACAACAATCTGGTATCATTAGAACCAGGCATCTTTAATGACCTTGTAAGCTTGAAGGAGTTGTATCTCTCTAATAACACGTTAACTAACATCCCAGCAGATACATTTAATGGTTTAAATCAATTATCTATCCTGACATTGTTTGACAACAGAATTGAAATATTAGAAGCAGATGTATTTACAGACCTTGTCGAATTGAAAATATTACAAATCCAAAGAAACAATTTATCTCATTTGCACGTAGATGCATTCAAGGGAATGCATGGTTTAATTGAATTAAGTCTCAATTACAACAATATAGTGTTATTAGAACCAGGCATATTTAATGACCTTGTAAACTTGAAGGAGTTGTACCTCTATAATAACACGTTAAGGAACCTCCCAGCAGATACATTTCATGGTTTAAATCAATTATCTTTCCTGACATTGTCTGTCAACAGAATTAAAACATTAGGCGATGGTCTGTTTAGAAATCTAATATCATTACGCATTTTGAATATTTCATTTAACAAACTCTCAGTGTTAGTTGCAAACATCTTTCAAGATTTGCATAATTTGATCTTGCTGAGCTTAGAGTCCAACTTGCTATCTACGATACATTATAACACATTCTATGGTTTAAGACAGCTTGAACATCTGATATTAAAATACAACCCTCTCTCAAAAATTACAAAACACTCTTTCCATGGACTTGAAAATACCACAAGTATGTATGTGAGTTTTCCTGCTTCTTGTTGTTTCATCAATAATGTAACAGGACCACGGTGTATACCTGCAGAAGTCAAATCCCCTCATTTAACTTGTAATGAACTGTTGCCAAATAACCTGGTTAAATACTCCGTATGGATAATTGGTTTGTGTTCGATACTCTTAAATGCATTTGTCATAAGTTGGTCATGTTCAAAAATCAAGAGAAGTGATACAGGTCTAAAACAGTTGGTTTTCATAGCAAACCTGGCAATTGCAGATTTACTTATGGGCATATACATGATAATAATTGCATCTGCTGATCAAAGATACAACAAATTCTTTCCATCTGAAGCGGAAGATTGGGAAAGTAGTCATCTGTGTAAACTCTCAGGAATCCTTTCTGTTCTATCAAGTGAATCATCTCTGTTTTTCATCACATTTATAAGTATCGAGAGATCTTTGGCATTTAGACATGTATATATTGTTAAAAGTATGTTTAGCTTGAAATCTCAGGTGGTTATTGCTGTAGTCATTTGGATATTAGCAATTGCTCTTAGCATAGTTAGTGTAATTGTAGAAAGTGGAAAATTATATGAATTTTCCGAAGTATGTTTAGGGCTTCCATTAGCAAGACATTTGATAACCAATACATCTATTGAATATGTAACTATAACTTATGACAACATTGACAAACCAGATGATATCCTTTCATTTCAAACTCTAACAGTTATTGGTAGCCGCCCTGGTCACTTCTATTCCATAGCCCTATTCATTGGCGTAAATTCCTTGTGTTGTACAGTTACAAGTATATGTTACATACAAATGTTCTTACACTTGCTCAGCTCATCTGCTCCACTATGGAGGACAAATATCCGTATGGCTTTTAAGATGGGGGCCATAGCATTTACTGATATCCTATGTTGGTGTCCAATCATTGTCCTTGGGATATTGGTGCAGACAGGTACTAGAGAAGTCTCACCGGAAGCTTTTGCATGGATTATAGCATTTGTTTTGCCTATAAATTCCGCTCTGAATCCTTTTCTGTACATGATTGGAAACTGTATATTTTGTTGTCGAGAATATCAACAAACAGAATCGGGGCATAAGTATGTACCTGGTAGGGAGATGTATGAGCCCCCGTATGTTCCTATTGACAATGATTTTAATTTGCCTGATAGAAGAATGAATGAGGATGAAATTGTTGTTCATGATAGGGTGATAAATTTTTCCCTGTATGTTCCACCTGAAAATGATATTGCTGTACCTTTGGAAGATCTGAACAATTCGCTGCAATTTCCTAGTGGGGATGAAATCAATTTACCTTTAAGGGAAATGAATGTTCCCATGCATGTTCCAAATGATGATGCACTTGATGTTTTAGGAAAGGAAACAAATATGCACACAGATCTGGCCCTTGATAATGAATCAGAGTTATGAAAAAATATGTACTTCTTTATGTACTAACTGGTTTTGTATATTGTAAATATTCATGGTTATATCTTTCGAATAGAGTGCTCAATACAAAAACGGCCGAGTGTATACAAATTAGAAGTACATGTATATAGACCTTCCGGAATAGAAATTGTTATCTCGTCAATCTGACGATTGCCTATTTGGTAAGAAACTCAAGAGTAACAACTTCTATTCTAGAAGGTCTATACTTAACATGTTTATTTCTTTATGTATGTATAATCCAACCATAATGCTACATAACAATGTATTTGACATGACTAAGCCTTACACCCATGAATACCACAGAACCTAAAGGGATGCCTATGTTACAGTCAGCATCATAATGCTATGGCACACAGGGCGAAAATGCTCAAAAGCGCAAAAGCACTAAATGAGAGCATCAAGTATGCAGAAGCTAACTACAGCTGAGAATTTGTGAATATTCATAACACATGTCTATAAACCACTATAATCTGTCCAGCTTATGATGATGTAAAGTTCAAATCCATATTATACCTTACATGAAACAAGAATTATATACATATATATAATTATATATGAATATATGAATTATATTATATATGAATATATTTGTACTGCTACTTGCTTCGTCCGAGTCATATCTATTATCTCACTCTATATATATATATATATATATATAATGCATTCACCATGTAAACAAATTTGCCCTTCTATATGTTTCGGTTGAGATTTCATCAGATCAAGGTCATTGTGTCATCTTGGACTGCACAGACTATAGTGGGATATTTGTTTTATGCTGTAAAGGTGATATCAGTCAGTATATTACAACTAAATATTTGGATTATTTGAAAAGCCACACAAGACTTAAATGTTGCTTGTGTGTTAATTATAGTTGCAGGTTTTTGCATTGTTTGCATTGATTCTAGAGTGAGAATACATCATGAGTAGCGTTTACCATCATGTCATTGGTTAAAAAATTCACAATTTTACCAAAATCATCTAAAGTCAATTATCTAGAATCTTTTCTTTTTTTTGCTGAACAATTTTTAGTTTTGAAATTTTTTTTGGTCAATATTTTCAAAACTATTTAAAAAAACCCAAAACGATCCTATATAATTGACTTTAGATGATTTGGGTGAAATTTTGAAACAAAAACTGATTTTGTTAGGGCTATATCTTGCCTCACGTCCCGTACGGAATATACCGTGTATACCTACAACGTATTTTATTTTGTTTGAACATGCGCACTTGAGTCACGGGACGTCTAGCAAGACATTGCCTTTGTTAGGTTGTCTGAAAAATGTTGGTGCAAAAAAAGTGATTTTTGGGCAAAAATGTAGAAATCACTATTTTTTGTGAAATTTATTACCAAAAATGGATTCTCCGACTCATTTAATTTGAATTTTTTTATACTTTTACGTACATTATATTATTAGTTTAAAAGTTACTGTGCTTGATAAATTTCATATATTTTGGGTTGACACTTCCCTTAACATGTTTATGAGAGCCAAGAATATCTTTCACATTCAACGACATCATATTAAGTTTTAAGTTGTTCGCATAATTATCCATTAAAATCGTTTATGTCAACTATTGTATCTTCTGGTTGGTTATGCAGATTCTTATTTACACTATATTTACATGCATTATTATTCTGTATACATGGTATAAAGATGACATGGACATATAACATGTTACACAAATGTTGCTAGAGTTTTCCTATAATAATAAACATACAAACACACACATACAAATACACAGTGGTGCCAAAGGCCCCTTTGACACGTGTGACTGACAAGAAAAACTTGAACAAAGTTTTCAAGGAACGTCTGGTGGACTGGGAGTCAAATCAATAATTATACAATATTGACTAGATTTATAGACTAACCAACATTGTGCCCATTGATACCTGTTTGCATAGGAGGGCATGGTATGGATGGCATTATTTGAAACGGATACCCCTTTTCCAAAACTGGTTTTGCTTTTTCCAACATGGTGGAAATGTGTTTGCTTTAAAATGGCCACCACTTTTCTAAGACTAACTTGTTAACCTTTTGTACATACTGGAAACAAATCAAGATATTTTGCATGTTTATTTTAATATAACACAAGGATTTATTCTCTATTTTTTCTCTTTCAGGTATACCAAGCTAAACAAGAAAAGATGTGTAGTCTACAAAATATTTACAAAATATCAGTGTGATCTCGGGAATATCTTGATAAATAAATCAGTTCCAGCCAAAAAGGACAAACAAATGTTCCCAAGGCCACAATGGTATTTTAACACACAAGTTTATTTATAGTATCCTCTGATGATAAAGTTTCATTCTTATCATGTTTTGATAATTAGCATTTCTCCTGTTGTGATGCTCTTTAATTTTAACAGTTTAAAAAAAAAAATAGTGACACATTCTCCATTTACAACATCAGTGTGATCTTGAGAACATAAAAAAATTGAACCCCCCCAAACCCTTTTTTGATGCGGCAGCCAAAATGGATGCGCCACTTTGGTAATGTCACCAAAACCAGTAATTGGCTAATTGGCGTTCTCTTCTGGATGGTTCAATAAGTAACATTTACCGAGATGGTTGGTTTAGAGAAATATTGAGAAAAATATAGGCTTTCCTCTGATATCAAAATAGGAGTAAATATGGTTAACCATAGGCTGGGATTTTCTGGAATAAGTACTCCCGGGACTCAATTTGGTTTTCCGGGTGGGACTTGGGATTCCGAAAATTGGTAGTCCAGATTTTCGAGGATGTGAAAACGCAATAAAATATATTAAATGTCCACCAAATTGAAGTGTACTGTACTGTATTTATGTACTGCTGTTCTCTGTGTTGTCTTCATTTATTATTGTCAAAACTTCACCTGTTTTAATCAGCTTCCAGACATTTTAAGATTACAGATTAAAATGGCTAATTTGTTCAAGATTTACCATCAGATTAATTTTATGTACTACCAAATTGCATACAACTTTCATAAGTGTGATCAAAATGTGCACAATGAAGCGAATTTTAGAGCAACATCGTGCGTACGTAAACACACTGCTGCCGGCGACGTGCGCACGGCCATACTCTTGGGTTCCTTTTTTAGTAAGAGAACCGAGCGTATGAGGAACAGGCAGGGTTGGACGATGCAGTCAATATTTATTATTTCTTTTCCAGGAATAATTCAATTTAGTGCTGGGCTTGAGTCCCGGGAAATCAAGTCCCGCCCGAAAGTTTCGAGTCCCGGGAACAAAAAGTATGTGCTAGATTCCCAAAAATTGTAAAAATATTTAAAGTACCGTATTATCTCTATTAAGTGCCATGCTTTATAAGAGTTCACACCAATTTTTCTCAATGACTTTTTTCTTCTTTGCCACAGCGTCCTTCAGTAAAGCAGTACCAGTAAGCCTGGTTTAATCGCCGCCGCCGCCTGCTCTCCCCGATCCCACTAGGCACTTACTGCCATGTGTACAGTAGCGCTGATACCACTGCCTGTACAGCAACTGGTTTTGAACATGCGTAGTGCAGATGGCGTACAAATATGCGTATTGTTGTATTTAAGCCACAAATGAAAAGCAGTTTTTGAACAAAACTGTAACAAGACGACTATTCGTGGAATGTGATTGAGCTAAAATATTATTGGTATGTTTACCGAACAAAATGTCTATGCAACCTGGTCTAATTTGACAGTCTTTCAACGATAAATGGGTTTAAAAAAAGGTAACATAATAAGCGCCCACCCAAAATGAATTTGCTACCGTCCTGGGCGCTTAATAGGGATAAGACCCCTATAACTCAATGTTGAGTTTCCCGTCACCCGCCCGCGTTATGATTTTGGTGTAAGCTTGCGGAGCTAACTGGTTGCAAACAGGTGGTGCAAGCTTGCGGTGATAACTGGTTGCAAACAGGTGGTGCAAGCTTGTACATGGTTACGGCAACCTTGCAGAATTGCTTGCGATAATGCTTGCCATTTTCATAAGGGATTTTCAATCGACGCAAAAGTAACCCTCGATGGGTGGGTGTTATTTCCAGGCCATATTCCGTTTATTTAGGTAGATAGCAACATTATCACTCTACATGTAGGTAGCAATTATCAGCTGAATATCTTGTTTCGAAATCAAAATATGCACAATAAAATGCAAAATATCTAAGGATGCACCCCTTGAGGATGGTAAAATTTGATGAGCCATATTTAAAAAAAAAACATGCATGGACTTGAGCGCTAATTTATGTGTGTGCATGTGATCATTATATCCATTGATATATGCTTGAAATGATCTTCAGCCCAAACTGAAAGGGTAACCAGCCAACCCATCATTGGTTGATTTGGCATTAAATGACTATCGTGGCTGTTCTGCCAAAACCTTGCATCTCCATCCGGCCCTTATGGTTGTCCTGCGTACAACCTAGCAGGAAATGTTGGTTGTCTGCCACATTTTGTTGTTGTCCGTATTTTATGTTTTTAATTGATTTAATGGTTTAACTTATGACTACCATTCGTACAGTAAGGATGCATGTTCAGAAAGGCCCAAATTAGATCATGGAAGTACGATGAATGTCAATGATTAGATGGATATTTTCCAACTTAGCACATTCGATTGTGAAAATGCTGTTAAAAGTGTGTATACTTTTGAACCACCAAGTACAGTAGTTAGCTTCAAAATAAAATGTTGGGAGTCATTCACAAAACTTCAGAACAAATTTGATGGTTCTCCCCAGGCCTGGCAAAAATGGGCACATTGGGAAGCTCCTTGCCGGGAAACTTGGACATTTCAAGGGCAATTTGGAGGGAAATTTTGCTGTTCCATATAAAAAAATGCATAAGAAATAGTGAGCAATATTCCATTTTGGCGCGAAATTTGATTTAGGTTGCTGGGAAATTATCATTTTTTTTTCAGGCCTGGTTCTCACTTCTCATTGACACATAAAACAGAGTCCACCTTCTACTTCGTTCAATGCATAGACTGTGACCAAATACTTGTTTTAATTGGTTTTCTCCCTTTGTCCCTGGGCCTGTTCATATATATCTCACTCAATTAGCATGCATTGAACCATCACAGGTTCGCCTGATTCCAGTGAGCCGTTTTGAAACCAGTAATGATTATGTGTTAAACTAATACAGGAACTTGAATCTGCGTTTCTAGACTCCAACAGGTAACGCCTAATCCTGTATTATCATGGGAATAGTAAGTCAAGCTCTCTGTCTTCATAATCACTAGTTCACTGTGGCCAAATGAAATTGACCATTTGTGCCTACACAGATGTCAAGAGGAAGTTTGTCATCTGTAGGCACAGAGAGGGGGGATAGGCGGTGAAAGATGGAACGTGAGATTTATTCTTGTTCACTACAGTCACTACAAACCTCATCCCACATGTCTGGAGGTACACTGCTTAATTATTCAAACAGAAAGTCCTCAACATGGCAGAAAGACTCACAGAACTTACAAAGCATTCTTTCCTCCTTTTTCTTGGGAGAAGTTTTAATCTAAAATCATACTAATGTAGACTAGGTTCAATAATTCATGCATGGCCTGGACAAGACCACATAAATGAAAATGCTAGTTAAACTGTAGTGCAAGCCATACCCAAAACAATGCTGTTTGATTAAAATAAATCCAACAAACTGCGTTATTTAATGATCGAAATAACCAATAAACTAAATAAGAATGAGAATTGTTGTCGTGTATGGTTGCCTGCGGCCACCATACACGACTCCAAATATGGTACAGCCTATACATCATAAGACCATTGTATATAGCCAAACAGCTAAAAACTATATTTTATTCTCTAAATGATGGTGAAACTGAAGAAAGCAGGTAATGGATCTATTCAGCACAAGAACCCGAATCAGTTATAGAACACTCCATCCAGGGGGGGGGGGGGGGGGGGGCACTGACATTGAAAAAGGGTATAGGTATGTACCGCGCTGAAGACCCCCTTTTTCACCCTCTGCTGCTAGCTCTTAAGACCCCCCTTTTGAGCCTGCATCAGTTCTTAAGACCCCCAATTTTATTGAAAATTCAAAAATCGCGAAATTTTGCGTTCCAAAGCCCCAATTCTTCGAAAATTTGCGTTCTTGCTAATCAAAATTGAACAATAGGCCAGTTCTTAAGACCTACTTTTTTGAAAAAATCAGTTCCTAAGACCCTATTTTTCGTCATAAAATCCACTCAGTTCAGTTCTGTAGCCCCCCTTTTTGAGACCCTGTGCGGCACACCCCTACCAAAAAAAAAGTTGAGAGCCCCCCCCCCCCCCCCCCCACCGGGACTCCATCTTTTACCTCATGAAAATATTTGTACCATTGCACTCATAAACATTCACTATTTGTATAATATTTCACAAATGGCTCCTTTTAATGCAACAAAAAGGTCACTTGTGGTGATTTCTTTCTGGCAAGATGGACACTTCAAGGGCAGCATTACCATCTATAAGCAAACACTTTTGATTTTCTTCTGTGAATCTTACTCAAAAAGTGAAAATGTTGGAAATTACTGTCTCTCTTTAAATCGTGCTACAGTCAATTTCACTTCTTCCCCTTGGGGCTACACCCCTCATGATATTTATGATTAAGTGGCTACATGCATGAGACACAATAGATAATTAATAAGACAAAACAAACTTATGTTCATACATTAAATGCAAAATAATGACAAAACAATGTCATTATTTTGTGAATCCAGCAGAGTAAAGATAAAATCAGGCTTTTGTGATGATCAGATTAGAGTGTGTGCCATTACTTATTAAAAGAGCTTGTTAGAAAAAAAATCACAAATCTTGTTCAGTTTTTAAAATATACAATTTGATCTACAATGGGCATAAAACATGTTTCCTCAATCAATATTAACCAACTAAAATTCTTTTGAAAGCTAATGAGACAGCTGCTCTGCCGCCAGAGTAAATAATTTGAGTAATTTTTGCACAGTTTTTTTAGAAATGAAATCCCGGTTGAGAAAACTTTTTTTTACAAACCCTGTATAAATGGGCGCAACTTCATTTTGTCAAAAAAAGAAATTGGGCTTATTTTATTTTGGCATTTTGTTTCTTTAACTTTTCTACTTTTCAATTTTAATCATATTTCTTTCATTTTTCATCTTTTTCTTTCCTTCCCTTTGTTTACCATTTAAAGACTCAAAAGATTAGCAAATGATCTGCATTATTTACAGTAGGGTGAACACAACCATTTTTCCTCTGCTTAGATAACATTGCTGAACTTTAACACAGATATCTATAGATTCCATCCCCAATAAGTAACAATAAACCTGAACATTTTTTTAACTTACAGGAAACGAAACAAGACTCTAATAGCGCACGCACAAGGATACAACCCTGGGGAATTTCCTTATTGTTCCTCTCATCGAAACGGAACGACTGCAAAACACTTAAAATTTGCGGGTACTTTATTTCACGAATTACCAAAAGCAAACATTCTCGCGAGGATTTAGTTTCGCGATTCCAACATTTTACTCAGGTTTTAAGCTTTTACCATGGTTTATTTTGCAAGGATTTGATTGTGGGAATTTAAGGTCTTTGCGAAATTTGTGAAATTAAATGCCTCAAGAAATTAAAAGTGGTTTAACAGTTGTACCCTGACATGACATGTTATTATTATTTCCGCTTATTGGTTACATTAAACCTATCGTTCCTAATTGTTACAGAGCTAGCAGTTATAGTTCAGTATATCACTGCTAGAGGTACGTCTACTTCGAGTACTGAGGGCTTTGGCTCTCAACTGCTGTACTGACCACTAGTATCGTCAGTTGACCAGCCACTCGCACAAATTGCTGTTTATGCCAAGGCAAACTTTGAAAAGTATAAATTGAGATTCTCATATAACTACTGTGTACACTCCTACCAGTGAACTTCAAGTCAATTTTCTCATTTAACACTACCAGTGAACTACAAGTTAATGTTATCATTTAACAACTGTGTACACCACTACCTGTGAACGACAAATGGAGTTTTCCCATTTAACTACTGTCTACGTCGAGTACTGTGGGCTCTCAACTGCTGTACTGACCACTATATATATGGTCAGTTGACCAGCCACTCGCACAAATTGCTGTTTATGCCAAGGCAAACTTTGAAAAGTATAAATTGAGATTCTCATATAACTACTGTGTACACTCCTACTAGTGAACTTCAAGTCAATTTTCTCATTTAACACTACCAGTGAACTACAAGTTAATATTCTCATTTAACAACTGTGTACACCACTACCTGTGAACGACAAATGGAGTTTCCCATGTAATTACTGTGTACACCACTACCATTGAACTACAGGTTAATTCTCTCATTTAACTACTGTGTTCACCACTACCAGTGAACTACAAATTGAGTTTGTAATTTAACTACTGTGTATACACTACCAGTGAACTACAAGTTGATGTTCTCATTTAACTACTGTGTACACCACTACCAGTGAACTACAAATGGAGTTTCTCATTTAACTATGTGTACATAACTACCAGTGAACTGCAAATAGAGTTTCTCATTTAACTACTGTCTACACCACTACAAGTTAACTACATGTTAATTCTCTCATTTAACTACTGTGTACACCACTACCAGTGAACTACAAATGGAGTTTCTCGTATAAATACTGTGTACACCCCCTACCAGTGAACTACAAATTGAGTTTGTCATTTAATTACTGTATACACCACTGTACCAGTGAACTACAAGTTAATGTTCTCATTTTCTGTCGCGCACCACTACCAGTGAACTACAATACAAATTAAGCGTCTCATTTAAATACTGTGTACACCAATATCAGTGAACTGCAAGCATGTAACCACTGTTTACACCAATACCATTGTACTACAAATTGAATTTCTCATTTACTGTGTACACCACTACCATTGGACTACAAATTGAGTTTCTCATTGAACTACTGTGTACACCACTACCAGTGAACTGCAAATTGAGTTTCTTATTCAACTGCCTTTTAAACCACCAACAAACCACGAACTGATCTTTTAATTCAAGTAATGTTTCCGGAAAACAACAAACTGCGTTTCTAATTCATTCAACTATTGTTTATACCACCATTGAAATACAAACTTAAAAACTTTGTTTGTCAACTGCTATTTATAATCGGAACAGGAAACTTTAAAAAATAAAAATCCCAGCAGTGAACTACGAACTATAAGCTTTTAATTAAGTTGGTTTTTGTACTAAAACCTTTAACCATTGAGCCTATAAATCAACTATTCACTGCAATAAACCACAATTGAAATAACTTTCTGAACTTACAACACCCAAATCTACATGGGGCAATATCCCATTCAATCGACTCATCACATTCTTAGCCAATTATCACCATGATGCCAAGGAATATACACCACTTTGTTTGGTGTGTAGTGGTTTCACTTTACCTCCAATTGAGTTATTATGATAGACTGATATGGGCAGTTGGTGGATTGGAGAATAAGACTGTTTTACCTTATCAGCGTATAGCATTGGAAGTCAATACAAATGTTACCCTGAATACCATCTTTGATAATGCCTGTACATTCCAGGTGTCATTACCTGTTGGTGCCGCGATTCAATTGTCTGTATTGAAGTCGGACTCATGGTCCTTATATCATCACTTCTTTATCATACAACCAAACAATACCATCACCAACTGCACCAATATCGCTGGTTTTGCAAATCAACCAGACCAATGTAGAGATGTGTCGTTCCAGAGTGATCATCTGGAATTTCACATTAAAGCATCCTTGACATTGGAGTTATCCGCTGTTACCATGAAGCCATCACAGCCAGCCAACCACTATAATATCTCATCACGGTTGTACCCTATATGCGACCCACACATCTCCCAGACAAGCCTATGTGATACCCTCCAGAAATTTGACAGACTGCATTATCTCAACCACAAGAACAGAACGTATGGCGACTTAATGCAGCAACATCCTTCACTGTTGGATCCAGACTCATCTCGCATCAATAACAAGGCCATATTTGACTTTTTACCCTCAACTTATGATACTATATCTACAACAGAGCTACCTCCATGCATCCCGGGATGTGTATGTACCCTTGAATTCCACCAATACCATATAATTGATTGTCCTAACACCTCACAAAATGAGCGCATTCTACTTATCTACAAGCAAGATTCAAGCATCAAAAGTTCATTGTTTGATTGTTCTAGAAGACAACTCCAGGCAATAGAAGCCAATAGTTTTACCAACCTTGATGTTGATTTTCTACTGCTGGACTATAATAATCTACTCAGCATTGAAGAAGGAACATTCACAGGACTAGACTTTCTCCAAGTGTTAGACTTATCTCACAATAAGTTGATGTTCTTAAACCAAGGTGTATTCTCAGACCTAAATTATTTGAAACAGATTACACTCACTGGGAATATGTTGAATACACTGACAGAGGGATGTTTTCAAGGTATGTTTCATTTACAGGTTTTAGTTCTTAATCAGAATAATATCTCTGAGATAACGGCACGAATATTTCAAGATTGTAGCAATATTCAATTATTGTCTCTGAAAGAAAACAACATGACATCATTGAAACAAGAACCATTTTGGGGGCTCACTAATAATTTGTATAAATTAGTCCTAAGTTACAACAACCTTGTATCATTAGAGCCAGGCACCTTTAACAACTTTGTAAATGTAACTGAGTTACACCTACATGAAAATTGGTTAAGTGAACTGCCGACAGATATATTTCATGGTTTAAATCAATTATCTATCCTGACGTTGAATGACAACATAATTGAAATATTAGAAGCAGATGCATTTACAGACCTTGTTGCATTGGAAGAATTACAAATCTACCAAAACAACTTATCCCATTTACATGTAGATACATTCAAGGGATTGTATGGTTTACTTAAATTAGGCCTCAATAACAATAATCTAGTATCATTAGAACCAGGCATCTTTAATGACCTTATAAACTTGAAGGAGTTGTACCTCTCTGATAACATGTTAACTGACCTCCCAACAGATATATTTCATGATTTGAATCAATTATCTATCCTGGCATTGTATGACAACAGAATTGAAATATTACAATCAGATGTACTCATAGACCTTGTTGAATTGGAAGTATTACAAATCCAAAGAAACAATTTATCTCATTTGCATGTACATACATTCAAGGGATTGCACGGTTTACTTCAATTAGGTCTCAATAATAACAATATAGTGTTATTAGAACCAGGCATCTTTAATGACCTTGCAAACTTGAAGGAGTTATACCTCTCTGATAACATGTTATGTGTGGGATAATTCCCAAACTTCATTCAGTAAAAAGTGAGTTACAATATTACTCGGCCATTAATTGTCTCCTCTTGCATCACCTCCCTCCCTTCTTCCCTCCTTCTCCCCCTCTCTCCCCCTCATTAAGTTATTTTCTCTTCTCTTTTTTTAAAGATTTGCAGGGGGTGTAACTCCCCCCCCCCCATTTTTTTTTACAACACGAGATGTGTAAACTAAATCTGTTTAGTTCATAAGGACTCCCTCGATCATACCCATAAGTATTGACATGCAGTATCTATATAATATAATAATTAAATATGAAATTATGAATGAACGTTTAGTTATAACAATCCAGTGGTAAAAATTAATTAGATACTAGTTTGTTATTTGAGCGTTCTTGTTTAATTCATTGTATCAAACTATGTAAGGCGCCTGCTGTGCAACAAGACATGTATATATCATATATGACAAACACGTAAATGTCATGTAACTGCGCCCGCAAAAAATTGTAAATTACATTGAAAGGAAAAACTTTTAATTTGGACTGTTTTAATGACATGTGAAATAAGATAATATCAGTGGCCACAGAAGCAAAAAAGTAAAAACTAGAGCTAATTGTGATCATAGCTCACAGATATTAGAGTTTTCAGTTTTTTAACTTTTAACTAATATGGTCCAGAAAGCGTTCCTGAAGCCATCTTATGTGATAAATTCAGCTAACATCAAGGAACCCCCCACCACCGAGCCGGGACCCCCCCCCCCCCCCTCCCCTCCCACCGCCTATGAATAATATGACCCCTTGCCAATTGATATTTAATGGAAAGTTGCTTCCGAAAATGGTTCACAAAATAGTAGAAAACATACCATTGTTGCTCTCAAAGAGTACTGGTTTCAGTACAATTCACTCTTGATGCTATAGTCAAACTCGTCACAATTCTGATCTAGCCCACATATCAGTAATTTGATGACTTGAAATTGTAATGACGGACAGATTAAACAATGGATAATTGTGTTTTGTTTGTTTGCGTGGTGTCATTCTAATTATGACAGAAACAACTTTCTTGCCAAGCACAAATATTCCTTTTTTTCTCAGATTTACCAACATAATAAACTTAGACTAACTTGCAAGTGATGTTGATGATACACACAAAAACTGGTCTTACCTTCAACACGAAGACAACCAATTATACAAATAACTAATACTTTCCAAAGGCAACCATGGAAATCCATGTCTGTAAGAATCATATCAACACCACACTAATATAATGTTTGCAAAATATATGCGGATATTCCGGTCGATAGTCAACCTGTTGGTTCATAGGTGGATATTCCGGTCTTAGCTAGTCAACCTGTTGGTTCATCGTGTGCCAACCAAATGAAAATGGTTTTATATGAAATAACCACAACGCTTAGTTCACTATAATTATCTATAGAAATCAAAGAACATTGTCGAAATCTTTATTATTTTCCATAGAAATGTATGATACAATGGATTAGTAAATGTGCTATAAGAACAGGTGTTGTCACTAAGGCGGTCGGTGCCGGTCGGGTGGAGCCGGCACTCTTAAAAAAAAGGGTAAAAAAAACTGCACTCTATTTACAATTTGTGGATAAAATCACTCAACTGCCTCATAAAACAAGAAATTATGTGGCAGGAACCCTCGAGTGCATTAAAAAACCCTAAAAAAAATTAAGAAGGCCTCTAGACCCATGCCATGATCCACTGCACTTCGTTCGCAACACTTATTCCGTTCGCCGTCAGTAAAATTAACCGGCACCAAATTTTGGCTAGTGACAACACTGATAAGGAAATAGATACACCCTGCATTATTCATTTGTCTGCCTTTTGTTGCCACATTTAACTTAAATAAGGGCCATTCCATGAAAATGTGACGGAACAAAAAAAATTGAAAATTGCTCCAAAAACATTTATCTTTACCTTCATGTTGTTCAAAGCCCATGCAAAGGTTCATGAAAAAAATGTAGCAACATTTGGCTATTGTTTATATGAAAAAAAATCTACTTTTCTTACTTTCAAAATGGTAACATGTGTTACCAGAGCAACACTTTTTTGAAAATATTTCCCAATTGATTTGGTTTCAATTGATGCCACTTATAATTTTAATCCTACTAAATTTAGTTAGGCCCTATTTAGAAAAAGTAAACAATTAGAGAAAGTCATAACCACCACTCCACAATAAGCCATAAAAATGTTGTAAGGTGTGTTGGCAAACTTATATTCAGGAAAACGTGCTAAAACCTCAATTTTTTAAGTGCTATTTATCACTATTTATGGTTAATATATGTTAGTTCAATTGTCAAAGTCAAAATAAATTTTAACTTTGAAATTAAATAAAGAATCGAATGCTAGTAAGTTATGGCTGGACAAAGTGTACACATGTTACCGTAACACGTGTTACCGTCACACATGTTACAGACTTTTTTGCAATTTACAAAAAAGTGAGAACTTGAAATCTTGTTATTATTCTAGTATTATAAACCTTATGAGGGTACTTGATTAGAGTAGTGACCAATTGATTGTAGATTGGTTAGTTTAAGTACAAAAGCAAAACAAAGTCGGTAATTTTTTTTGTGTGCGTCTTCTGAAGATCATTACAAACAAGCTTGGTGACAATAATCTTGTGGGTAACATGGGGTGTACACATGTTGACCTCTAATGACCTCTACATGACTTTTGACCCCTTTCTGTCAACACTTTAAACTATTTATTGCTATTTTGGGAATAACGCAATCTGAGGCAATCTGTGTGAGGATCAATCAATGGCGGTCAATCTGAGGATCTCTACAATGGCGGTCTGTGGACAGGTAATAAATAGTGGGAGAGATGTGTGACTTTGTACAGTGACTTTTTAAAGATGTCTGAAGGGTCACATAACAAAAACAAGTTTCTGGCTCCTTCACTTCTGGGTGATTTCAAGAACTTTTTGATACCCCTCGTATAGCGCTCTTTAACCCTAACCCAGCTGAATCTCACTAAATCTCACTGCCAGAAACTATCTCCATGCACGTGCTGCTGCATTGCCTCGATGACGTCACCTACTGCAGGCATATGTGGGCAGGAAGTTGCTGCCTGCATATGCGCTGGAAGTTTAGCTCAGTTGGTAGAGGGACAGACTGGGGTGCGGTGGTCCTGCGATCGAATCTCGGGGGTGCTGGGTGATTTTTTGGGTAAAATAAATAGTACTTTTTCCCGATACGCACAAAAACATAGCCGTACCGGTTAGGGTTAATAAATGTCAATTTTTCATGTTGATTAACCCTAACCCAGCTGAATCTCACTAAATCTCACTGCCAGAAACTATCTCCACGCACGTGCTGCTGCATTGCCTCGATGACGTCACCTACCGCAGGCATATGTGGGCAGGAAGTTGCTGCCCGCATATGCGCTGGGAGTTTAGCTCAGTTGGTAGAGGGACAGACTGGGGTGCGGATGGTCCCGCGATCGAATCTCAGGGGGTGCTGGGTGATTTTTCGGGTCAAAAAAATAGTACTTTTTCCCCCTCCCCCGATACGCACAAAAACATAGCCGTACCGGTTAGGGTTAATGCGCTCAACAAAAGAAAGTCCTACACTTTGTGTCATATCCTAAAGTGATTTCCAATTATTCTTTTGACCAAACACGCTACAATCAAAGAAAAAAAGGTTGGCACACTTTGTCTCAAAAAGAGTTAAGTTAGGAAAAAAGTGCCCCTCTCCCCCCGAGGCAATGTTGATATGAGCCACATGTCATCAGAAGCCTTGGCAGCTCCCCCAACATTGATTGATGGGGGTGGGGAAGAATAGGAGAAAGGGGGAGACTTCTGCGTGCTATTAAAGAGTGCTATGTCCCAAGTCTGTTCTCTATTGCGAGCACAGGGATAGTTGTATTGAATTGTGTCAAGTGTGCCAACTATTATTTTTCCTTGATTGTAGATAGACATTTGGATGAATCATGTTGGCACAATTTGGTAACAAAAATAAGCCATTTAATGAAAATCTGTGACATTTCCAAATTCACATTTTGATGTTTATGCATTGCATGGCCTGGATGACCGCTGGGGATATCGATCACATTGCAACCATGCTACACTACCCATGCATGGCAGTTTGAATTTGAATTAGCCCATGCAGGGGAAATGTGCTTGGTAACCTTCCAGTCTTTTCACCCTCATACAATACATTTTGCATTTTCTACAGTAAACATTTTGATAACTACCTTTTGCATTTTTCTACTGGTGACTCACATGGTTGAGCATTTGGCTGGGTTGAATCTCATGCCACATTTATGTGACCATTCAACCATCTGATCAAGGTCTTTTTGTATTTGGGATTCGTCGTCAGTTGAATTTACTGTATTGTAGATAAGGCAATCGTCTGCAAATAGTCTGGTACAGCTCTAAATAAGTGCACCATACAATTAGCATATCGTCAGCCTGCTTCGATAATTGCCTAACTCACTTTTCAGCGAAATTGAGTCTTTTGCATAAATCATGACTTCATTACATTATGCACATGCTGTAATAATATCTAAGTCATTGACATCATGTAAGTGTTGATAAATGCACAATTGCAATTCTGCCTAAGTCAGGGACTAGTTTTTAAAATGACCAGAAGAGTAATAAAAAGCTCTCCTGGAGTTTTTAAGGGGAGCATAAGAAGAGCAGTGACAAAGAAAGTGACCGAGGATTGATCAGATTTTAGGGGAGCTTTAAAATACTCTCCTAGAGTAATTAAGGGGAGCGATTAAGGAGAGCAATGCTCTGTAGCGCCTTAAAACTCAGTCCCTGCTAAGTCAGCATTGTGAGTTAGGCAGATTGTAATAATTATGTAAAATATTTAAAATGGGTCATATTAACTCGTATTAGGCCTATAACAAGCCACATTTCACTTAAAGGTATATCCCCAACCTAATTCTATCCAAAAGGTACTGCTCCTGTTGGAATTCACCTGTACTATTCATGGTGCTATTCAACATATCGTCAGCCTGCTTCCATAACTGCCTAAATCACCTTTCCTATTTTTGTTGTTTTCTCAAAACTAGAAAAAATGAGTTAGGCAATTATCGAAGCAGGCTGACGATATTCAACATGAAAGTGACGATACAGCTCCTTCGATATTAGACATTTTTGGCATACATTTTGAGCTATCAGTGATCACCTATTGAATCTTGAAGAAGTGGAGCCCAAGCAATGGCATATTGGGATTTCAGAAATAATTTGATTGCTTGATTGATTGATCATACATCAACAGATCTCCTTTCTTTGCCACAATCTGCAAACCATCGAAGCAACTACCATCATGCATGTCTCAGAAAGGTCACATGTTTCTGATCAAGAACAAATTGATTGATCGAATGACCATACACTCCCTCTAGCTTTGCTGAGATCTCCTTTCTTTGCCAAAATCTGCAAACCATCAAAGCAACAATCATGCAGACTCAGAAAGGTCAATCCATTGATTGATCATATACTCACTCGGTTGACAGTTCTCCTTTCTTTGTCACAATCTGCAAACCATCAAAGCAACTACCATCATGCAGACTCAGAAAGGTCACATGTTTCTGATCACGAACCGATCTAACCCATCCCTGAAATCATAATAGAAATGCATTAGATTGAATGATAGAATCAAATCCATGATCAATAGACGAAGTATTAGGCAAAAGAAAAAAAGTTTGTCTCAAATGACATGAGAGACTGAAAATTTAATGTGGTCTGCGGATTTTTTTTTCCCAATTTAGACCTGATCGTTATTTGTTTGGTCAAAAAGTTGGATTTTGCAAGATTTTTTTGAGAAAATTGAAAGAAGAAAAAAAATTGAAAAAAAAAATTGGAAAAAAAAAAAAAATTGAAACAAAAACCCACTAAAAAAAAAAAAATAACGCAGGCAAACCTTTTTTTTTTTTGCCTTATCAAAATCATAGGTGGGTATTAATATCTTCATTGCAATTATTTAAATGTCAGATGAAACATGGCCAGACAAGAAAAATGTTGTGATCTGATCAAATTCACCATTCCTTAATTGTCAAATTTGAGATTTTGATATTTGAAGAAATCTAATATTTTTCTCATCACCCCAACACACTGTTAGGTCTGAGAGGACTAGGAGCTTCTAAGTATCCCAACATTTTTAAATCAAGTGTAGTACACACGCAGCATTCAAATTTCAGTGCAGGTTACCCGATGGATAACCATACTTTTTTTAAATATTTATACTGTACAAACTACTATAGGTGGACATAGCTGTTTGGAAAAGCTAGCAGACTTGATGGGTTGTTCATAATTTAAATACTGAAAAAGATGGATGTTAACCCCCTGGGGTCTACCTGTCTATCTTACAGTGGTTCTGATTGGTTTATTACAAGATGTACTCATATCAATAGCCAATTCAAATGCAGCTTGTAAAATCTTTCACTCCCATCTTTATCAGGGATACAATTTTTCTATAACAATGTCTCTCATTGGTTCAATAAATGATGTAGGCCTATCCATCTTTTTAACCAATCGGCCAGTAGTTCTCAGGGGGTAATCCATTACATTAACTCGATTGAGAACCTTTATTGTCTAGTTTGAACCATTTACTTGCCCTTAGATGCCCCCTCCCCATAAAACACCAATAAGACAAACACAAGATACAAGTTTGAAGGACTGGCTGAGACCATATTGGAATAGTTTTATTGTAGAACAATTTATATGGGTGACGACGACATACTTATCAAATTTCACCACATCTTATATGACATTTAGACATCAATTTATATCATTTATTAATATGGAAGACAATATATGAACACGACGTAGACATGACATACGCCTATCAACAAAAGTCCCGGACCAGGTGCTTTGAGGTTGGCTTATTCAAAATAGATAATCGGTACCAAAAATCTGAGATATACAGTAAATGAGCACATTTTTTCTCCACAGTTTGATGCCTCATTCAACAAAATCGAATGGATACTTTTTAAGTTAGGCCAAAAAATAAAATTGTTATGTTGTCCTCGACAGCTTTCAGAGAGGAGGGGCGGGCGGGCGGATTTTTTTATTTTTTATAATTTTTTTTTAAATTTTCTTTTACCAGCAGAAGCTCAAAGTTCAGCCAACAAGAAGTTAAAATCACTCTAAGAGCCGCACATATATGTTATAAACACTTAATTTACTATTAATGCCATTTAAACTGTTTTTAAAAAAATCTGAAAAAAAATCTGAAAAAAAAATCTGAAAAATAAAAAATAAAAAATAAAAAAAACGATTTAAAAAAAAAAAAATCTGAAAAAAAAAAAATTGGAGCGGCCCTAAAATGACAAGCGGGCGGTCGAGGACAACATAACAAAAAAAATTGTTGGCCTTATGGCGGTTTCAATGACCGTGCATAACAACAGGTTGCACTAGGTATAGGAAATCATTGATTTGTGTGTGATTACGCACTGAAAATGTGTGTGTAAAGATAGCAAAGAATTTCATTCTTCACAGCTAGACACACCCTTTGTCCCGCAAATTGTGGTTATTACTCCAGACCCATTCATCGTTCAGATAGCACAGAGTTATAGAAATCACACACAAATCAATGATTTCCTATACCTATGCTGTTGTTATGTGCGGTCATTGAAATCGCCATAACTTTAAAAGTATCCATTCGATTTTGTTGAATGAGGCATCAAACCGCTAAGTGGGCAAATTTGCCAGTATTTACAGTTAATCCAAAAGAAGCGCTTCCACACAAAATAATGGCATATTCTACCCTTCATATATCAATTGTTTAACTCAATACCTAAATATTTTGTGTCGCTTCATTCAAAAAAAATCTTGGTTGCGTTTTGCCAGAAAAATGATGACATTTCAGTTATTTTGTGGCAAGTGGACATTTGCCAGTCATCATCATCTACGCTTTCCGGCTATGTTGCCATTACGCTCGCAACTATTGCTTTCCGCTCAAGTTGCGCTTAGTATTTACAGTTAATCCAAAAGTAGCGCTTCCACACACAAAATGGCATCTTCTATCCTTCATCGATAGCTGAACTTGATACCAAAATATTTTGCGTCGCTTCAAAACAATTCATGGTTACCTTTTACTATAAAAAAGATGCAATTTCAGTCATTTTTGGCAAAAACTATTTTTGACATTTCATTTTCAAGCTTTCATTGAAAGTGCACTATAACATTAACATGACAGAGAATGCTTATTGTGTACTTATATATTAGTGTACATACACCAATCCCCTCCCCCACCACCAACCCATCCCACCCCCATCCCACATGCACAAACCCCCTTCAACCCCAACCACAAACCTACTCCACCTTCCCACAATGCCCTCCACATCTAAACCACCTAATACAACCTCCCCTCCCCACCACAAATCCCACAAACTCCCTTTCCACCACAATTTCCACAAACCCCCTCCCCACCATAAACCCCCCCTTCCCATCCCCACCACAAATCCCATCCCCTCCACAATCCCCCTCCCCTCCCCACCACAAACCCCCTCCCTTTCCCATCCTCACCACAAACCCCTCCCCTCCCATTCACAATCCCCACCACAAAACCCCACTCCTACCACAAACACCCTCCCCACCCATGCATCCACGCTACCAAAACAACCTCCCCATCACAATCCCCCACCCTAAACCCCCTCCCCTTCCCAACTGCACCACAAACCCCTCCCCCACCACAAACACCCTACCCACCCCCCCCCCCCCCCCCCAGGCCAACCCTTCCCACCCCGTGCATCCACGCCACCATCCCCATCACAAACACTCTCCCCAGGGCCATCCCATTTCCCACAACAAACCCCTGCCCTCCACCAAAACCCCTCCCCAACAAACCCCATCACCATGATCACTAACCCCCTCCAACCACAATCCCCCATCACTAACCCCTTCCCAATCACAAACACCCTCCCTATACCCCATTGTATTACAAAAATCACATGTATCGATTATCGTTGCGCCGCCCATCACTACAAAAACTTTTTTACAATAGACAAAACTTTTGCTTGATGCTGAATGGATGTTTCTGACACACCCCTTGTATTTCATTAGCCACAAGTACTCATTTAGGCTAGTGGATCCACCCAGATATAGTACTGGGAGATACATGTATCAAGCCTCTCACTCTCAAACCCAAAATCACAAAATGTTCTTCATCTCTTCAACAATGTGTCAGAATTTGCTTTAAATTCAAACAGGAAATCAAACTTAAGGCGCATGAAAGTCGATATCGAGTTTCCCGTTACCCGCCCGCATCACTTTTTTTCACCCGCGTCAAAATTTTAAGATTTCCCCAAAAAATCATTATTTATTTTTAAACACAATTAATTGTTGCCAGTTTTATCAATTTGAACCCATATTTCACTTTCTTAAAGTATGAATTTTGAGAACTAGGCTCATACATTGTAAGGAAGGCTTTTTAATCGCAAACCTACCTTCCGTGAACAATATTTTGATGCATTTATTCGTTTCTGCAAAAAACATCGGGGTTTCCCCCGAATCATACACCGATGTGCATAATGCACCTCAAAAACATGTTTTTATATTATTTAAATGAGCACCGTATCAATATGGGTTGATCAAACATGTATTTACATGTCAATAATGGAATCTTATTAAAGGTAGATGACCCGATCACATTTTCGTAACACGGAATTATTTCAAACATACGGAGATTTTCATATCATATGAAAGCTCGTATTTTTCTCATCATCATACTGAAATTTGACGGCCTAAATCGGTATAATTACGGAGAAATCGATGAAATAACGTTGAATTACCGCGAATGGTGGTAACCACCAATATAGTTTGTGTACTACTCAATAATGGGTACAGTTCACAGCATCATCTTGGGCGTCTAAAATAAGAACCATTAGAGCTATGCAACTCACACTTTGGTAGGGATGTTCATATCATTGACTATAGAGGGCGACATATTTGACCAAAATATGTAGAAAACTCATCAGTTTACCTCTTTTAAATTCAGCGGAAAAGTACGAAACTGCTGGGATGTAAACTGATGTATAAATAACCCTAGTACAGGAAACCCATACGTTGGTGGGGGTTTTTTTTCTGTTTTTTTTCCCTACCAACGTATGGGGAAATTGTATTGTGAGAAACTGTCAATTTGATTTGCTGTATAAAGTGAATGGTGTGGCTTTCGAATGAGTGCCGGGTGAATTACAGCAAAACTGCATTTCCGTTGATTTTCATACTAGCTACGCACCTTCATAAAGTCCCCATCTTTCTTTCCAGCCACTTTTTAAAACATGAAAATGCTAAATTATTCCATATTTAATCGTAATTCTCCGCCGTGTAAACGCAATGGCAGAATCTCTTTTTAGACATTTCGCGAGTCCAGATTAGTCTCATTCCCCATCGCAAAATAACTAACGTCTATATACGCTACGCACACACTTACGAACTAACGAAAATATTAAAACGAGACTATTTATAAAACATGGCGCCGATTTCGATAAACACCGCTAGTGCCGTTAAGTGAATGGGCTTAGAATTTCACCTTAAATTTCAAGGGAATAGTGCATTTGTACAAAATGTTAAGCGAATGGCAAGATAGATGAGAAAGAGAAGATAAGAACAAGCACAAAGAAGTGTGTTTTTGAGCTCTGGTAAGCGATACAGAAATTACCACAAAATTCATATTTAGAAGGAGTCATACTTAGGATGGGGACAGATAGTGAAACATGCAAAATACCCTATGATGAATAATACCAACTGATGACAAATATCACTAAGTATGATTTGTTGTACTAAAATAACCCCACACAAGCAACTAGACATCATGAAAGTAAACCCTTAATTTACCTAAAATGGTTTTAAAATGTGCATGACTTAAACTACTTTTTTATTATTCAGCCTGCAGACAAGGTTGAACCATCATTTTTTATTGTAAAGTACTTTGTTTCCATGTATTCCATTTTCAAAGAGATAATTTTATTTTCAAAATTTTATGAACATGCCTAACTTTGGAACACGACTTTTTTAAGGATGACCTTTCATGTAGAATAGAAAACTTCAAGTTGAAAATCGGAACATCTACCTTTAAATAATGAATAATGAAAAAGTCGCCTCATCACTTTGAAGAAAAAAAAGTATAAGGCATAGTAAAAAAAATTACATGTTTCCCGTCCGGACTTTTTAAAAAAAGGAGGAGGGAGGGTCTTACTATTTACTATTTTCCCATTTTTTGATATTTTTATCAAGATGGCCGCCAAGTCGAAAGTGACCAACTGACTGTGTTGCAGACACTCCTAAACAGGATTTTCCAATCTAATTGCCAGAGGAATAACAATATGAAAAGGTTTACCTAATATATAGAGCCAAGTACACATTGTTTCTTTATGTTTTCTTCATTTTTCAGGTTGAATGAAGAACAAAACATCATTGATCGAAAGGATGTACATTGTAGGCCTACATGTATTGGTCCCCATGGTACTATTTCAATTGAGAAGCCATGTCAATAATTCCGTGTCATGCTATGTAATGATATAGCATTTCAATTACACCTGCCATTCCTATGGGCAAAGGATAAATCACTAAAAAAAAAAAAAAAAAAAAAAAAAAATAAAAAATTTAAAAAAAATAAACAGAATTTTCGGAAATAGTAAATAGTAAAAAATAGGAGGCGGCGGACAAAAAGGAGGCGGGCGGGGACGGGAAACATGTTAATTTTTTTACTAGGCCTAACGGGAAACTCGCAATTGACTTTCATGAGCATAAACCTTTCCTCAGCAGATTTTTACTCCATTGGAACAATTATTTCTGGTTTCAAACACGAACAATAGGTGGTTACGGACCTTCAATTTGCCGTTGACTACAAAGCATCAAAATCAAGTCTACGCTCTACTCGACCATACAGAAGAACGTTCCTAGTGACCATGTGTAGCTGTGTAAGCGACCGTTGTTTACATGAGCAATATTTCCGAAATTCGTAAAATGTTTCACTCGATTTTCAGACTTTGACTTGTAAAAAACATGTGAAAACTTGCATTATGTGTAAATATGATAACATGAGTATGTAGAGGAATCACTTTGTCAAATATTCTGTTCGATGGTAATATTTCACGGGAGTACAAAAAGGGTTAAATTTTGGCCGTTTTGGTGATGGTGCAATCTGAATTTGTTTGAATTCTCGTAGTTTGTGGTCAACGGCATGTGACGTCACTCCGTAATCACCTATAGTGAATTTATTACGCATTTTGTCTTGGTGGGCAAATATGGCTCCCAAATTGGTGGCCATATTTAGACACCTGCTAGGATTGAAATAAAATAAGCTTTTTAAAGTTTGATTCAGACAAGTGTTGCAGCTTTCCTACCTTTGCAACAACTTTTTCATTTATTTGATTTGGATCTTGTCGCAATAGTGTTTTAATAGTTAGATTCTTGCTGGAGAGCACGGCATAATGATTGTAAAAGATTAGTGGGCTTTCTGTTCGCCAGACGTAAACATTGGCACGTTTTCAACATGTAGGTCGTCATTTTAATGATAGGCTAGAGATAATAGCCCTCAGCGTCAGCACATTCACTGGCGCATAGCACGATTGGGTCTGTGCTGGTCTGTGCGTGTTATTAGTTTAGTTTCCTTTACAGCCAGTAGTAGGGAGGTCACGCTGCATGTCATATTTTGTTATACGCAAGAAAACAATGGAGTATCAGTGACTGCAATATTTGCTAGAAATAGCTTCGGAAAATGGTCTATTTGGGCTTCTCAAAAACTGAGAAACGTGTTAAAAATCATGTAGAATTATAGAGGAGGGTCAATAACATCTGCAGAATGGTAAAATGTATAGTTTTAAATACGTTTGGTGACCAAATTTATGTCGTAAAATGTTGGACAATTCACGTTTTGAAAATCCGTGGTCTTCAAAATTACAGGAATCGTAACTCATTCTAAACCTCACCAAATCATGAAATGAACCCTCGTCTACAAAAAAGTCCGTGTACGTATTGCTCTATCTGCTTGGAGATAGCGAAGACCACGGAAACCACATAGCTTTATACCGCGCAATGAAATCTGCCATAGACATTACATTTACATGCGAATATCATCGTACAGATTTGCACAGCAGACCTCTGTGTAGGGAGTGTTGACAATAGCATGACAATAGCAAGGTCGTTTGACTATTGTGTTTGTGCATGTTTGTGACGACTGACCCCGTTTAACAATCTTCATAGCTTTCATATAGGGCTTGGGTGACCTAACTACTGACTGTTTAGGGATTTACTTTATATATTTGTAGAGCGCCACATTGGGAGCACCCCAGATGCAGAAGGACTCGCCGGATGAGACGAATATTATTTTCAGGTTTAAAGCTCTTCAGGTTTAGATCATTTCTTGGTACGGATTTCTTTTTTCTTTTTCATAAATAAAGCTTGCCAAGTCAGGCTTATGAATTAATGGGACACTTTGACACACCCTATCACTATATCAGACGGAAGTGAGAGATTGCACCACAAATCATCAATTCATTTTTTTTTTTACACTGGTATTTTATTGCACCACGCGCCACTGAGGAGGGGAAAACATCCGCCTTGGCAGATAATTTATGACGAGTGGATTTTATCATCTGATAACTATGATAAGGTCTGTATAAGATAGTGTAATTGCACCACCGACCGTGTATCTAAATATGTGGATTGCACCACCACCTACCGTAATAAAAACAACTAGCAAGACCTGTGAGGCCAGACTTTGTTGTTACCCTAAACGCCTTTTAGCCGTCTGATGTAGGCCTACCTAGGCTAGTTTGAACTACGGTTCCTATATAGTTGGAGAGATTAGGCCTACGTAACAACCTTTCACGGTAAGTGCAATTAAAATCCACGTTTAGTATTGAGGGACAGTGAAAAGTAATTCAACAGACTGAGTCCATACTTTGTTGAATTGTTATATCGTTATTTACCTGTTGTTGTTGGGAGTGGGTTTTTTTTGGGGGGGGGGGGGGGTGGGCGGGGTTGTGTGGTTGTTTTTGTTTGGGTGGGGGTTGTTTGTTCGTTGTTTTTGTGTGAGAGTGTGTATTTGTTGCCGGCAGTTTGTGAAAAATGCCATATACACTAGATAAGCACCAAATGAGTTTGAAAATTGAAACATTTTCCATTAGCGAGGATTTTTTTGAAAATATCCAAATAATGGGCCCCCCCCCTAAACAATTCCAGGATCCGCCCCTGATGACGATTCTAATGATGAAAAGTGGCCAATGCTGAATTTGAACATGATGCGCAAGTAGATTTGCCATTTGATAACGAAAGTTATGATTATTAGTATTTCACGAACAATTATTTTAATAATCATGATTTTAAAAAAAATATCATATTTCACATGGGACACTTTTTGGAGACACGTCAATATAGCCTTCACTTGTTCACCTCACACAGTGTGCCTTCACCTGTGGTGGAAACTGGGATTTGTTTATTTTTACAATTGTATTACAATGTATGAACTTACACCTAAGGTTAAGTAAAATCAGCCCTCTATGTACAACAAAACATCGATTCAAAAATGCTGATCTAGCCAGATCATGGTTGGGTGGTAGGCCTATTCCAACACATTTAGAACATTGTTTTAATCAAGTTTTGCTGAGTTTTT
Source organism: Ophiura sarsii (assembly GCA_035610835.1). Classification (NCBI taxonomy): domain Eukaryota; kingdom Metazoa; phylum Echinodermata; class Ophiuroidea; order Amphilepidida; family Ophiuridae; genus Ophiura; species Ophiura sarsii. The sequence continues at coordinate 26,689,036 of CM069450.1, read as the reverse complement.
TTTCAGTAGAAACAACAATAATGGCAATTTTTAATGTTCATCTTGAATTCTTAAGTAAAATAATTAAAATTAAAAAAAATCAACATGACATTGTGTCCCTTTAACATTGTCTATGAAATAATTTGTTGACTATAGTCATGATAGTGTAATAATTAACTTATCAATGATGTCAATCATCTTTCACAATCAATCAATCAATCATAATAGAACATAGAAATGAATCAATAAACTAGAATTTCGCGGTTCTCGTTAAACGCATTGTTTTTGTGTTGTCGTATATAATAATTATCGGCGCGTATAAAAAATACGTGAGTTTAATTAGTAAGATAGTTAATGCTGAAGTCAATTCGTGATTCTTTTCGATTTTATTTAGAATTTTCTTTATAAGAAGACGTCATTCACTAAAACGACTATATTATATAGTATGACCATCACGTCAATCAATCAATGAAGATTAGTAAGTCTACGCAGGGCCGTCAGCAACTTTTGCCCAAGGGGGGGGTGCGTTTTCACGTTTTTTTACCGGAAAGTGGGGTGCGTTTTCACGATTTTTTACCGGAAAGGGGGGTGCGTTTTCACGATTTTTTACCGGAAAGGGGGGTGCGTTTTCACGATTTTTTACCGGAAGTAGTAGTATGACGTCAGAGTGTTAGTGCTGCAGCACGCTGACGATGCGAGCGCCTCTGGCGCGAATCCAATAACGGGTGGGGTCCAGGGGCCCGCCTTAGGGCCCCTGGTGGGGTCCAGGGGGCGAAGCCCCCTGAAGCTCTGATCATTACAACGAATTAAGGACACAATTTTCATGTATCTTGCCATCGTTGACCCCATTTTCCATTCATAAAACAACATGTTACCCTAAAAAAAAGAATTAAAAAAAAAAGATTTTCAAGGGGGTGCGTCCGCACCCAACGCACCCCCCCCCCCCCCCCCCCCTTCTGACGGCCATGCTACGAGCAATATAGTTGATGCCCAAAGCTCATTAAATGTTTCCCCATCATGAATATCAATGTTAATTGTTTTATTTAATTTTGACGTTAGGCCTATACCTTTCATTACCACTTTAGATCTTGCAAATCGGACTTATCAAACCTTTGCTATCTTCAGTAGATAGCTTTGACATTGTTACGTTTATGCAGTAGACGGTTTAAGGGCCACAGTTGTTTTTTGCATAATTGCAAATTTATAGATTTTTTTTCAATTTCTGATTCTTTTAGATGGAAAAGTCTAATGCCGAAAATCAAGAAAGTTCATCTACTGACGAAGCAGCAGAAGCAGAAGCAGCAGCATCCGCAGCAGTGCCGAAGCAACAGTGCCGGCACGATTTGCAACCCCGTGTTTTGAGGAGGTGTGACATTTTTACACTGTTAATAATGTTTATGATAATCACCGTTTCTATATTTCTCGTCATAAAATAATCAATTTGGTGTCATTACAAAGCACAATAAATGTTCTTTCCATATCCAAAAAATAATGTCTTAATTATTTCAGATTTAATTGGGAGGAATTAATTGATCAATGTAGTATGTCTATTCAGGCAACATTTTATAATCATTTCATGTTTTTTTAAATTTAATTTAATTATCATTGCTTTCATCAAAATAAGGGCAAAAAGCGAAGAAAAGCGTGGATTGAGGACTCGATAATGTGCATTTCACTTGTTACACCCGACCCTGGCCCTGTATAACATGGTGATTATTGGTCATATGTTTTTGTTATCATGGTTCGTGTTTGGTGCAATACTATTACAAAAGGTCAATTTAAATTTATTATGACACCAAATTATGAGAACGATTAACTTTATTTCAGAAATATGTTTTCACGTACTTATATTGTTACAAATTTTGACCACCGTGCCTGCAAAGTTATCCTTTATAACTAAAGTAAATATACAATTGATGATGGCCTATAAGCATGATTCTAGCAGAATCTATGACGAGCGAAACTCAATTAGATAAACGCGAGGATCAAGCAAATGATACCAGCCGAGTAAGTGAAATGAATAAATAATATATAGACTCGGACAAACTGGCGAGAATTAAATTAACAAAGACCTTAAAAATACACTGTCTCGAACCCGGTCCCTCTCACATTCGCGACGATTGGCTATTCCACTAGACCACAGGGACTGTGCTTACATGGATAGGCCTATACCAGAAGGACGAGCACTTATGTATACAAAGTCTTTGTTCTTGAAAGCCTCTAGCAGCCGAAATACATGAGTAAATATGAACAATATAGATGATGGCCTATATTAATCATGATTCTATAGCAGAATCTATGACGAGCGAAACACAATTAATCTCACTTAAATAACTAAAAGACAAAGGTTGCAAACAATTTTCTTTGTAATAATAGTGTATAGTTTTGAATTATGCAGCTTAATAAATAATAATTTTATTTTCAAGGTATGAAAATGGCCAGTGAAAATGTTGTATTTTCAAGTGCATTTCTTCACGTTTGCACCCTATATATTATCTACCCACTCTGTATAATGGCCTTGATATTTTACATTGTGAGATTTGAAAATGTGTATGCTTTCAGGATATTGTAACGCTGGTCCGGTAGGGGCCGCACCAGACTAGGTTATATAAAACACCTGTAGTGTAATTATGGGCGAAGTCACCCACACACACTAACTCACTTACTCAGCACTGGAGGAACGTGTAGCACTGAAACCCGCTGAATCTGTAGCGCTGATGTTGGATACCTTGCGTTATTAGACAATACACATAGAGACAATTTAGCACGGCCCTTGATTTGTATTTAGTTCTTCATTACTCTATAATTTATTCAACCAACATGTATTAGTTAACTCTACGTTGTACGAGGTGGAGCCAGAACTCCAACTCCGGGTCCAACCCCCACTCCAACATGATTTGTAATGGCGTTTTTCACCTCTATTTATATGATTTTACAGGCACGTCATCCACATGCAAACATGTCACGTGGGCCCTGGTGGGGGTGTACACGTGTCATGTTTGTCATATGGGTGTCACATGCATTTTCAAGGCCTATCATATAAATTCACATGTTACCTTGTTGTTCTATTTTCCAAGGATAACCTGGGTGATCCAAACACGCCCTTGACAGCTCCACACGTGGGTTTGTTTACCACGGTAGAGGGCATCATAATATAACGGTTCACTGTTAGCGCTTAATATCATCAGTTATCAACAAGTCTTGTAATCTGTCTATGCATATGAGGATCGCATTAACGGGATCGGCTTTACTTTATGAATAGATATCTTACCAGTTTGCATAATTAAGGAACACGAAAATAGTATCTCAAAATAGATAATCCCTCTCACTGGTACTTGAAGTGGCTTAAGACATTCCAAGCTTGCAAAAACAAGTCGTGGTAGGTCGAATGTTCACTTCTACCGTGGGAAGCAATAATGGCAATTTCATGAGAACTTGGTTGGTTTGTACTCAAAATGGGTTCAGAAATATGGTCCAAAAAGACATAGAAATGATATAAAATTGGGACTGGTTAATTAATATGGATTTCGATATCACTCCTCGTTACATACCCCCCTACCAAGTTCGATTCCCCGAATCGTAAAACTTAAGAATCAAGGAACAATTGGTATTGATCATAACCATAACAACAATAAAAAAATAAAAAAATGACATTATACGATTATATATAAAAAATGCGTTGCCTACCCACTTTCGTTGCGAGATAAATGGACCCGCAGTGTCTAACGGTCTTTCAAGTCCATTTATTCTAGCATTTACTCGGGGGCTATTTCCGTGTTCTATAAAAATATTTCAATCAAACATAATCATGATAATATAACCATATATAACATTATCTAAACATCAGCAATTAATAGACCCTTCTCTTTTTTTTCTTAAGGTTTTCTGTCACATTATTATATCCACCACCAATAACAACTTTTCTTTTTCAAAACAACATTTCAAGTCAGCATGTTTCTCATTTTTTTTCAGTTAAAGTGTCAATTTAGTCATATTATATATCAATATAATTTAAGCATCCGCTTGATTCCGAGCGATTTTCTTTCATTATGGTTATTTAATAACAGGTATGTCCAAATTACCTAACAATAAAAAGAACTATTTCCTTGGATTTGCGAGACCTGTTCTCTAGGGTTCGGCAGTGTCTTTTGGTCTTACCTTCCCCTAATAACATGACTAACAAAATACATAATAACATCTTGCTCGTTTATCATCTCCAAACACAAAACAACAAAAAAATTAGCAGGAAATAGATACCCTCCCTTGATCACTGTATCAATTTCATGCGGTATTGATAAAATCCCGCAATTAGCATCTCAATGACGAATCAAACTTCATGCTGCCCGAAAATTATAACAAATACTTAATCATCCAAATAATATATCAATTAGATCATGCATACTCAATCAGGTTTGATTAGAAATTGACGAGAAAAACAATTACAATCCATCTACAACTATCACAATATTTTCCACACCATGTAATAGGCATAATTTACTGCCGTTAATGTTTCATGCTTCACTTATCTGATCCCCGATCAGTGTCCAAAGACCTTTAAAAAAAATACAATTGAATTTTGAACTACAATAACTTCTTGATCCACAAAAATACAAGCAATTGAATTAATTTGATGTGACTTGACATTTTGGACAAATGAATAATAATGTGGATGCATACATTGCTTTTAAACATGAATCAACTAATAAACACAAATATGAAAAGCTTTACACATGGAAATGCCTCTAAACACACTAATATTAACTCAATAATTGACAAATGTTGCAATCTTGAATAATAAATTAATTTGGTAACTCCATCTATTCATCATGGAGCGGTTCCTGAAAAATCATTTTGAAACACTAATTAACCAAAATAAATGAAAGCAATTAATAATGATGGAAGGAACACTATGGCAACTTGATTCGTACACAAATCAAATTACCATCGCAATTCATTTCCAAAGGCCTATAATTAATTACATTGAATACAAATTCAATGCTACATTTTGGCACACAAGAACATAATTAGCCAACAATAACGTTGTATAAAACCCAAATAAATATAATCTAACAACAGAACTGCATGTCGTAAGCCCATGCAATGGCACATACTTTAATCCAATCGGCTGGTTAAGGCAAGTCAAATCAATTCAAAGCAAATGTCAAAGATGTACATACAACAACACATTCTGTCTAAATTATTTGCATCAAACGTAAACGTTGCATGCATACATGTAACTCAAATGCACCACCCTTATATTGGAACACCCCAGGTTAATAAAACAAAACAAAAAGGATTAATCAACTTGATTTAATTTGATCCCGCCACATTTCCGTATCCAATAAACAAAAACAAAAACAAAACAATTAAGAACATTTTCTGAAAAGTGACTGATACCAGGACCACACAACTATCCAAACTATGATTATTAAAATGCAACTTGGTGATTTTAACCTTAGGATTTTCACCTATAAAGACCGGATGCCCAAGCTCCTATGGTCAACTATAGGATTTTCAACCTAACACATACAAATACAATGCTAGGACATTTTTCACCTACAGATTTTTACACAAAAAGTTTCCTGCACAGCCGATCATCCTGATCAAGGGCCCGCTGCGCGCGACCGTTATAGACTGTCAGTAACTTCCAAATTTCTCATTTTGTTCCCAACACTTATACTTAATACACTACTAATTCTTAATACAAGAATTTAGTATGCAGTCAAAGTGACCATTTCATCAATAACTTTACAACCTCACGAGCTCCGATTAATACGCACCAACACTTACTAGAATTTTCATGACTTTAAACCTTCAAAAATATTTCAGTCTAACCAATTTTCATTTTGGCTATAAATCAGAATACTATTTCAGACCCTGAAATTTTAAACATTAAGACCATCATAATCAGACTATGACAATATTTTAATTCACATATAGTCTCGATTTCATCTCTTCTGATAATTAGGTTTACACTTTCCTTTCGTGAGTTTTTACAAGACAAATATTTACTTTGGGCAACCCGCTATTAATACGATTCGATCGGTTACTCTTAATCTTCCAAAACTTTTCTGTTAATTCGGTTAAATCAGTTAAGAAGCTTTAATACAATGCAATGCGCAAATCTAGATTAAACATGTCATGTCAAGAGTGATTATTTTTTTCAAAACAAGTATTATAACACTTAAATTATACACTCACATTATATCTGTACTGTAGCCTCGCAAGAAAATATCAGTTCACCATTTTAACTGTGCAACACCAACTCAATTCAGAACAGCATAATACTCGAATTCATTATTTTTTAGTTGGTTTTTTCTTTCGGGAATATATTAACAAGCAAAGTTAAACATGTATGTACATTTTATAAAACACAATAATTTCTTAACTGTTTTCGTTGTCCAGTCTTCTTCTTCTTCGGTCTTTCAAACGTCCTCCCTGGTTCCCTGTCGGCGGCATACACGTCCAGATGCTCCTCTGTGGTTCCCCGTCGGCGGCATACACGTCCAGATGCTCCTCCGTGGTTTCCCGTCAGCGACATACATGTCGTCCGGATGCTCCTCCATGGTTCCCCGTCGGCGGCATACACGTCCAGATGCTCCTCTGTGGTTTCCCGTCAGCGGCATACATGTCCGGATGCTCCTCCATGGTTCCCCGTCGGCGGCATACACGTCCCGATGCTCCTCCTTGGTTCCCGGCGGCAGCATACACGTTCGAATGCTCAACGGTTTGCCGTCGGTGGTATCCATGTCTAGATGCTCCTCCAGTTGGGGTCTATAAAGTTGTGGGATCTGGTGGTACACTCGAGGATTAATGATCGTCACATAAGAGCCCGTGTCCACCAGCAGATAAACGGAAAATTCTCCATCCCAGTGACTTTATTGTTTCCCCGTCGGCGGCATACATATCGCTGAAACACTGGAACACAGTAGCTCCCCAGGTAACCAAGGTGCTTGGAGATGGATAACCTGTGTCGCCGTCCGCTGGTCACCATATAGCCATTTAATTCTTCCTGTCGTTCCCTTACTCTCGCCGTCTGTGGTTACTTTATTAGTGCTTGTCCATCACCGGGTTAGATCTTCTAAAATTATAATACACAGTTACATATCGCCATCTCTCTAGTTGCCAAATCCAAGACGCTGATAATACCAAACAACATGGGATTAAAAAAACAAGTTAGGTATTAAGTAGCTTTACGTAATACCAGATTAGTTTTTTCGGGTTGTCTGCACGACTCGGTGTTGAGCGTCCATCTTCTCTCTGCGTCGACTCCGCCGTTGGATGAGCGCTAGCGTGCCCCTTCCGACGTTTTCTTCCGAGCTCCACGGTACCCTGTTCGGCGCTGCCACACTGTCACTCTCCTTCTTTCGTTCCTCCATAAACGGGTTCATCTGCACCACCTCTGTCCGGATTTCTCTTGCTGCTGCCATTCCTCCTGTGGCCCCTCTAGGTTCGATTAGGACTTCGCTATCGCTGGAATCTGTGTCGCTGAAATTCATGACTGGTAGCGTCGTTGTTTCTCTCTTCTACTTTCACAGACTTTCAAATTCCTTTAGTGAAATCCCACCGCTCGCTGCCACCAATGTAACGCTGGTCCGGTAGGGGCCGCACCAGACTAGGTTATATAAAACACCTGTAGTGTAATTATGGGCGAAGTCACCCACACACACTAACTCACTTACTCAGCACTGGAGGAACGTGTAGCACTGAAACCCGCTGAATCTGTAGCGCTGATGTTGGATACCTTGCGTTATTAGACAATACACATAGAGACAATTTAGCACGGCCCTTGATTTGTATTTAGTTCTTCATTACTCTATAATTTATTCAACCAACATGTATTAGTTAACTCTACGTTGTACGAGGTGGAGCCAGAACTCCAACTCCGGGTCCAACCCCCACTCCAACATGATTTGTAATGGCGTTTTTCACCTCTATTTATATGATTTTACAGGCACGTCATCCACATGCAAACATGTCACGTGGGCCCTGGTGGGGGTGTACACGTGTCATGTTTGTCATATGGGTGTCACATGCATTTTCAAGGCCTATCATATAAATTCACATGTTACCTTGTTGTTCTATTTTCCAAGGATAACCTGGGTGATCCAAACACGCCCTTGACAGCTCCACACGTGGGTTTGTTTACCACGGTAGAGGGCATCATAATATAACGGTTCACTGTTAGCGCTTAATATCATCAGTTATCAACAAGTCTTGTAATCTGTCTATGCATATGAGGATCGCATTAACGGGATCGGCTTTACTTTATGAATAGATATCTTACCAGTTTGCATAATTAAGGAACACGAAAATAGTATCTCAAAATAGATAATCCCTCTCACTGGTACTTGAAGTGGCTTAAGACATTCCAAGCTTGCAAAAACAAGTCGTGGTAGGTCGAATGTTCACTTCTACCGTGGGAAGCAATAATGGCAATTTCATGAGAACTTGGTTGGTTTGTACTCAAAATGGGTTCAGAAATATGGTCCAAAAAGACATAGAAATGATATAAAATTGGGACTGGTTAATTAATATGGATTTCGATATCACTCCTCGTTACAATATGTATAGGCCTACTTTTAAACCAGGTCTAACTTTAGACCCGGTCTAACTCTTTTGTGCATACGGACCCTATAGTTTTAATAATGCTAACAATGTGATTTTTTTTCATTTTTAGCCTCACAAAGGGGTCCCAACTCAAGACACACGACCCGAATGTAACAGCAAGTGGTAACTCAAGTGAACAGTCGCCTGCTGCTGATGGATTATCACCATCCCGATTATGCAGCGTCTGTTTTTGCACTATAAAGTTATCGACCCAGTCCAGGTCAATTCTGAATTGTGGCCACCCTCTGTGTCTCGCATGTCTTCGCCTACTAGCGGAGAATGAAGAAGATACTAGTACCATGAGACAACACTTCAACTGTCCCGTGTGTGAAGAGGAAATACCGATTGGGAGCGCGTATGACCACAGTGATCTGGAGGTCTTGCTCAAGGTTCCATGTGTCTGTCACAATGTGGCAATGGCTTACTGTAGGAGTTGCAACGATCTGCTATGTCACAGATGTCACCCTTCGCACATTGGCCACCAAGTTAGCATGCTAATTGGGATTTAGGTCGCAGTATACGCTGAGAGAATGTTGCCTGGAACAGTTGAGTCTACAGCGTTGTCTTCAAAGTTGGACCTTTTGTTTGTTTACCAACCTTTTTGAGGACTACGATGAGGTGTTTGGATTTTGACTTCAAAACATTTTTCTGCATCATTTCTTTGTATTTAAATAAAGTCGATTGATTTTGTACTAAAACAAAACGTTAGTAATTATATCCGCTGGCTAATATGCTTTAAGCTTCATCAAGGAAACATAAAATCAGCACTGGATACATATTATATAAACTATTTTATCATACAAATATAAAAATATATAATATAAACTTCCTATTAAAATTATCAGGCAACTAGAGCGGTTTTCTTGTTTCGCGGTTCTCGGGGTTACAAGACAAAAACATTTTTAACATTCAAATATCCGACCAGCTCTACTAGGCGTGCCTAGTCTTGTTGTAATATATGAGTGAGTGTATCGTTGTCTCATTTGACGTCAGTGAATTAAAAGAATGAACTTGTAATGGCATTGCTTATATTTTGCAGAATGATGACCATTTCGGAATTGAAACGATGAAACTGGGGAGAGTTGTTGTTTTAATTGACACTATTAATTTTTGTCATACGTTTAACAAATATCATCTGATTATCATTTGATAAAATATAATTTTAAAAAAAAATCATTTTATGGTAGAGAATTAGACATTTGTTTGTCTTGGAGTGGTTTGTTTGTTCATGAAATGGTGTGTCTTGCCACATCACAAGAAGATGGTGTGGGTGACTTTATGTAAAAGCGTGCTATTATATTATATTGTGAAGAGATATAAACTCAACACCAAAAGTAAGTCCCCCCTAAACAATTCGTCAGAACATCGTAAGATAAAACATTTTACCAATAAAACTTAGTTAGAAATAATCCTATGACTGTTTTCTAAGTGGTGTTTGAAAATGAAAGATGTCCATGACTTCATGGCTGAATAAGCTCAAAAATAAGACAAAAACTGCCCTTCTCAAAAGTCACAACTCACTATGCTAATATCTGAGCCAAGAATGGGATTTACATGGCTGAATGATCATGAATTGATTACACATTACAGTACATATTGCTCAGCCACGGGTACTTTTCCATTAGTGAGAAGCAATTCATAAACTTTTGTGACTTTTGAGAAGGGCAGTTTTTGTCTTCCATTTGAGCTCATTCAACCATGAAGTAATGGAAATCTTTCATTTTCAAACATCACTTAGGAAACAGTCATGGATTATTTCTAACAAAGTTTTATTGGTAAAATGTTTTATCTTACGATGTTATGACAAATTGTTTAGGGGGACTTACTTTTGGTGTTGTGTTTATGATGAACACATTAAAACACAGTGACACAAATAAAACTTCATTCGAAAAACCCCAACAGTATTGGCATTAGAATACTTTTTTCAAAGATGTAAACTGTTTGATGACTTGATATGTTTAATCTAAACTGCTCAAAAAAAGTTTGGAATATTTTTTCAATCACAATTTGTTCAAATATCTCGGGATATGTTCATTTAGTGTAATATATCATTAAAAAGCTGATGTGTTCATCTTTACAATGATATCCAATTTGATGCAATCCCTCGTTTCAGTGCTCAGCCACATGCTTGAGAACAATGGGGAGGTCGCAATCTGAAAGTGCCAAAATCAACACTATTTTGTGCTTAAAAATCAATAGATAATCACACTACACTGTATTAGTAGGGGTTCAAGTGGATAGAAATAATACCGTCGACAGGCTACCGAATTTTGCCGCTGTAAAATTGAGGATTTAAGGCAAGTAGGCCTACGAGTAATTTGCACGCACGCCTAAAAATATAGTAAAAAATCTTAAAACCCGACATGACTAAATGGGACATACAGAGCCTAATACGCAAGCAATTGTCTCCACATTTCGTGATATGATTCAAGACAAAATTGAAAATTTGCTGATATAAAAAAGAGTGTATACATAGTCATCGTTCCATTGAAATTAGAGGTCCAAGTTCAAAAATGTATTTTTGTATTAAAAGGTACTGATTTTAATCCAGTTTGAGCGATTTGAACGCTTAACCACGCTTGTCTGCCGCGTGGAAAAGGTTTAGAATAGTATTGTTTTTAAAATTTGATATTATGAATGGCACCCTTGTAGTGTTAGCTATTTCAATTTGACCTAAGATTTATGTTCAGAGTTAAGAAAACACCAGAATTTTACTTGAATTCAAAAATCCATGTCAGGAGATTCTGAGACAGCGAAGCGCGCTAAATTATCCATTTAGCGAACTTAGTAAAAAGTCTTAAAACCCGACATCACTAAATGGAACATACAGAGCATAATATGCAAGCAATTGTCTCCACATTTCGTGATATGATTCAAGAAAAAAATGGAAAAGTTGCTGATATAAAAGAGAGTGTATACATTATAGTCATCGTTCCTTTGAAAGTAGAGGTCAAAGTTCAAAAAGGTATTTTTTTAATAAAAAAGTACTGATTTTAGCCAAGTTCGATCGATTTGAACGTATAAGGATAGCATTTAAAAAAAAAAATTGATATTATGAATCACCATTGAAGTGTTAGCTATTTCAATTTGACCTATTATTTATGTTCAGAGTTAAGCAAACACCAGCATTTTACTTGAATTCAAAAATTCATGTCAGTAGATTCTGAGACAATTGAAGCGCGCTAAATTATCCATTTAGCGAACTTAGTAAAAATCTTAAAACCCGACATCACTAAATGGGACCTACAGAGATTTATTGTTGGTTTAAGTTGTAATTGTTGTTTGTTGTTGTTGTTGTTACACTGTTAAAACACTGTTTAAAAAATTGTTGTTTAAAAAAATTTAGCCAACCAACATTGTTTAAATTTTAAACAACATTGGTTTTGATTTTCATAAATTTAACCAATAGTTTAAAATTTAACCAAAATTGTGCAAAAATATGTTAAACAACCGTTGAGCGATTCACCGGTTAAGTAACAGTTGTTTAAAAGAGCATGTTTTAAACAACTTTGAATAATTTCTTAACAAGTTGATTAAAACATGCTCTTTTAAACAACTGTTAGTTAACCGGTGAATCGCTCAACAGTTGTTGAACATATTTTGCATAATTTTGGGTAAATTTTAAACAATTATTGGTTAATTTATGAAAATCAAAGTATATTTTACCAATGTTGTTTAAAATTTAAACAATGTTGGCTAAATTGTTTTAAACAACACATTTTTATAGATTCAAACAAAATATTAAAAATCAATTAAGTCTATCAAAATGCTGAAGTCTCAACATTATCTTAAAACAATATTTTGAAGATAGCGAAAAGTGTTTAATTCATTATTTACAGCGAGAACATCCCAGGTACTTTGGTGCGAGCTCTATTATCCGCGTTCTAATTTCTAACAATGCCAACAGGTGCGTTGGTTTGCCGCGCGCTCGGCGCGGGACAGCATTGTGCATGTACATATCCCTATATAAAACAGCAATCACGGTATGGATAATAAGTGGCGCTAAATTCAAAAGTTACGTGGAGAGTAAAATTTTGAATTCAGTCACAGCCAACAATTAGCCGGTTATCATGGAAGTATGGAAGTGTCTCGTACTTCCGTGAGTATCGTTTATATTGATATTAAATTTAAATAAAGTTGAGGTCAATTTAAAAAAAAATTAAAAAATTAATTAAAAAATCAAGAAAAAATCTCAGTATCGATGCAGTCGGGCCCATTAGTATATGGCGTGCTATGATGTGTCGAACTCTGGGGGGAGGGGTCGTGGGGAGGGGTGTAGGGGTTCAAGTGGATAGAAATAATACCGTCGACATGCTACCGAATTTTGCCGCTGTAAAATTGAGGATTTAAGGCAAGTAGGCCTACGAGTAATTTGCACGCACGCCTAAAAATATAGTAAAAAATCTTAAAACCCGACATGACTAAATGGGACATACAGAGCCTAATACGCAAGCAATTGTCTCCACATTTCGTGATATGATTCAAGACAAAATTGAAAATTTGCTGATATAAAAAAGAGTGTATACATAGTCATCGTTCCATTGAAATTAGAGGTCCAAGCTCAAAAATGTATTTTTGTATTAAAAGGTACTGATTTTAGTCAAGTTTGAGCGATTTGAACGCTTAACCACGCTTGTCTGCCGCGTGGAAAAGGTTTAGAATAGTATTGTTTTTAAAATTTGATATTATGAATGGCACCCTTGAAGTGTTAGCTATTTCAATTTGACCTAAGATTTATGTTCAGAGTTAAGAAAACACCAGAATTTTACTTGAATTCAAAAATCAATGTCAGGAGATTCTGAGACAGCGAAGCGCGCTAAATTATCCATTTAGCGAACTTAGTAAAAAAATCTTAAAACCCGACATCACTAAATGGAACATACAGAGCATAATATGCAAGCAATTGTCTCCACATTTCGTGATATGATTCAAGACAAAATGGAAAAGTTGCTGATATAAAAGAGAGTGTATACTAGTCATCGTTCCTTTGAAAGTAGAGGTCAAAGTTCAAAAATGTATTTTTTTAATAAAAAAGTACTGATTTTAGCCAAGTTCGATCGATTTGAACGTATAAGGATAGCATTTAAAAAAAAAATTGATATTATGAATCACCATTGAAGTGTTAGCTATTTCAATTTGACCTATTATTTATGTTCAGAGTTAAGCAAACACCAGAATTTTACTTGAATTCAAAAATTCATGTCAGTAGATTCTGAGACAATTGAAGCGCGCTAAATTATCCATTTAGCGAACTTAGTAAAAATCTTGAAACCCGACATCACTAAATGGGACCTACAGAGATTTGTTGTTGGTTTAAGTTGTAATTGTTGTTTGTTGTTGTTGTTGTTACACTGTTAAAACACTGTTTAAAAAAATTGTTGTTTAAAAACATTTAGCCAACATTGTTTAAATTTTAAACAACATTGGTTTTGATTTTCATAAATTTAACCAATAGTTGTTTAAAATTTAACCAAAATTGTGCAAAAATATGTTAAACAACCGTTGAGCGATTCACCGGTTAACTAACAGTTGTTTAAAAGAGCATGTTTTAAACAACGTTGAATAATTTCTTAACAAGTTGATTAAAACATGCTCTTTTAAACAACTGTTAGTTAACCGGTGAATCGCTCAACAGTTGTTGAACATATTTTTGCACAATTTTGGTTAAATTTTAAACAATTATTGGTTAAATTTATGAAAATCAAAGTATATTTTACCAATGTTGTTTAAAATTTAAACAATGTTGGCTAAATTGTTTTAAACAACACATTTGTATTGATTCAAACAAAATATTATAAATTCATTACTTCATGAATAATCGCGATAGCTGCGTACCAAGTGCGTTCCAATCAAATTAATCGTTAGATGAGAACGCGCACGCCGAGCGCGGGTTACTAATAATTGCCCGAAAGTACTGCGCCAAAGTGTTCCATTGTTTTGCTCACTGACCGACCAATCAAATTAACGCCTCACGCCCCTAAACTGAATATTCAATGAGTTATGAGGAAACACGATTAAAGCTTATTTCTGATTGTTGAATGATAAAAATGTTAATGAGGGGATGACCCGACTTGGACTGTTTCAATAACTAAGAAGGGGTGGACAAAATAAACAGAAAACTAATTAATTATTAGCAAGATTATATCGGTACAAATCAACGATTTAGATAAAATATGCATCTTTTTCAGTAATGAATGAGAATAATGACTGCTTAACAACTGTTTTCGTGAATTTGTTTTGAAATCCTCGGGTTTTGTTCTGGTCATTCGGAATTGTCCCTCGGGGGCTGCGCCCCTCGGGACAATTCCTCAGACCAGAACAAAAACCTCTGATTTTAAAACAAATTCACGAAAACAGTTGTTACGCAGTCATTATTCTCTAATCAATTAAGTCTATCAAAATGCTGAGGTCAATTTAAAAAAATTAAAAATTAAAATTAAAAAAAAATCAAGAAAAAAAAATCAGTATCGATGCAGTCGGGCCCATTAGTATATGGCGTGCTATGATGTGTCGAACTCTGGGGGAGGAGTCGTGGGGGAGGGGTGTAGGGGTTCAAGTGGATAGAAATAATACCGTCGACAGGCTACCGAATTTTGCCGCTGTAAAATTGCGAATTTAAGGCAAGTAGGCCTACGAGTAATTTGCACGCACGCCTAAAAATATAGTAACAAATCTTAAAACCCGACATGACTAAGGGACCGTTCATTATTTATGGTGGAGGGCGGTTGGGACAAATTCGAGACTTGTATGTTAAAATTACCTAACCCCCACTACAGCTGAAACTGATAATTACATGACCCCCCCTGCTAACCAGTAGCTTTTTACACAACCCCCCTCCCCGAAAAAAAATCAACTTGTCACATACTTAAGGGACTGTCTTTACCTTTGGAATTTTGTTCATGGATACGTTGGCAAATTTTGTTTGTGCCCTATCTGAACGGCCAATAATTTTATGATGCCCCTTCTTTTTATTGTGTGAAATTAGTAATGGCGAGCGTAGCGAGTTGGCATTTTTTTCATATTTATACATTTTGGGTGGTTTGTGAGTCTTTATAAAAACCCGAACAAGTTAGAACATTCTTAGCAGAAACATATAATCCAGTGAAACGTTCTACTTTTGTGAGCATTGGTGCAAAGCAGAGATGAGGTGAAAAGCATGCAATAAATCACATTTTTAAATCATGAAATTGGATTTTGTATCATTATACACCCTGTGGCTCAATGTCTCGACGGTTGATGATTATATAGATGTTTCCACACTGCAAAAACACCAGTGTTAAAAATAACACTGTTCGGTGTTCTGAGAGGTCCACACCAATTAGTGTTATTTCAACACTATCTTGGTGTTACATTAACACTTACAGTGTTATTCGTCACACTTGCAGTGTTAAAATGACACTACATGGTGTTGATATAACACCAAAAATTTAACACCGGTACACAAACACGGTGTCAAAATCACCGTTAATTAAATCTTCCGTCGCCTGGTATTTTCATTTTTAGAATATGAGTAACAATTTTAAAATTATAGGTGCTTTTACAACAGCCGAGTTACTTTTTTTGCTGTCTTTATATATCTCTAGCTCTCCTCTCCTGAGTCAAATAATTCGCTTTGTGCTGGTCGCATTTTGTCTTCACACATATTTTATCTCTTGTAGTTTTTAAGTGTGTAATAGGCCTATAATGAGTTTTTATCTCCTTGTTGCTTGTACATGTACATTAATTATAGACTACCTATTTTATGTATTTGATTGGTTCTTAATACCTTTTCTTGTTTTTATGAAATGTCGTTTTGATGTAATATCGACATGTTCTTTTATGTAGCCCACGTCTCTTTTTCTATCTGCGATCATGGTTCTTGACGTGTAGACATCTCTTTTCTGTCTGCATCTCTTGAATCATCGATTTGCAAGCATATAAGGAGAGACGTGGTGCACCAATTGTTGTGTTTTCCCTGCTTGTATAATGTGCAATTATTTATAATATTTTATGGTTTTTAGGTTGATTATGTTGTTTTCTTTTTGTAATATAGTTATGTGAAGCGCCCAGAGGCTCCTTGCATTGGGCGCTATTATAGTAAATCCATTTGTATTATTATTATTATTATTATTATTGGAATAGTTCGGCTAACTAATCGAGATGAGAGTGCACCACCCGAGCGTGACTAAAGCTGACATTGTTAGAACATAATTTTAGCATGTTTTGGCTGGATTTTTACAAGTTACAGTTATTGTACATAGATTACCTAAGTCGTAAGAGCAAGGATAAGCTTGAAGGGTGGGCGGTTCAAATTAAACATCTGCGATGAAGAAAGATAATATGTTGAAATATTCTTTTAATTGGAAGCAAGTTAGCCAAACTTTAACTATTATAAGAGAGAGAGTTAAAAAAAAAGTAAAGACTCGTGCCGAGCAAAGCTCGCGCGCGGAGTGCCCATCTCTCTTTCATTAGTGTTTGGGCCAGACTCCCCATGTAATACTTGGCTGTGGGGGGTTCGCCACTCCTCCCGCACAGCGAGTCTGTTTTACTTCCCAACATGAAGAGAGAGAGAGGGGGATGTATGTGTAAATGGTTGAATAACAATTCCATTAAAATGGAATGGAGGCAGTCTAAGAGAAAGAGACATGTTTTGTAATAACCATTTTCTAAAATGGGAAGTAATTTAAATCATACCGAAACCAGGGAAATGGTGTATTTTCCATAAAAAACAAAACACGAAACACAAAACCACCATCTAAAAATAGTACAGGAAACCCATAACGTTGATTGGTGTGGGGGTGTGTGTGTTGGTGGGGGTGGGGGGGGGGGGTGGTCAATATACCCTATAAGAACAGGTATGACATGTTGTTCTACGTGTAGCCTATAGTCTAAAACGTTGGTTGGCCCAGGAATTCCTATAATGTTTAAAACAGCACTCCGCGGCCATCGTTATCCATTATCGAAATATCATTAAATCAAATGAGGACATACATTTGACCTGAAACCATTTTTTTAGTTGTTAACTTTTTTACCAAAAAATGATCGATTTTTTCCTTAAAAAAGCATTTGGGTGCATTTTCGGAAAAAAACATGATTTTGTTACGTTGTTCGAATATTTTTGTGTCAAAAAAAATATTTTCTTTTGTCAAAATTCTAAAAATCAGCATTTTAGTGCATTTGATACAAAAATGGATTATCTGACCCATTGTCGGTACAGTACAACCCTACTACCAATAACGTAATGATTGTACTTCTTGAGGAACACTACGATCGCCGCCAGCAATTCTCTCCGTGTTACACAATAATTGCGTCCCGCCTTTGAAAGTAACTTGCTACCATATGCCACAACCCTTTCCTCACCATCTTGCACTTGTGATAACACACACCCAATAGCAAAGTTGCTCGCATCAGTATCCAACACGAACTGTCCTTCGGCTCGAGGGTAAGCCAATATTGGGGCACTAATCAGCGTTTCCTTCAGTTCTTCAAATGCCTTTGTACATTCTCCCGTCCACACAAACTTGGCGCTCTTCTCTGTCAACTTATTCAGCGGCGCAGCAACATTTGCAAACCCTTTAATGAATCTCCTATAATAGGCCTACGACGCCAGTCCAAGGAAACTTCGTACTTGCGTCTGCGTCACTGGTACTGGCCAATCTTTCGCGGCCTCAATCTTCGCTGGGTCAGTATGAATGCCTTCTCTGGAAACAACATGGCCGAGGTATGCCACCTCCTTCTGAAAAAAGGTGGCACTTCGAGGGCTTCAACTTCAGACCGGCACCTCGAAATCTGTATAACACGGTGGTCAATCGCTCTATCGACTTTGCTATCGTTGGTCCAAAAACAATGACGTCGTCCAGATAAACTAAGAGCGTCTCCCATCGTAACCCGGAAAGAACGTTGTCCATCAAGCGCTCAAAAGTAGATGGAGCGTTGCATAGACCAAATGGTAACACGTTCCATGCATACAATCCACTTGTAGTCACAAAAGCCAACTTGTCACGTGCTTCATCTCCCATTTCCACCTGCCAGTACCCAGAAGCCATGTCCAAAGTCGAAAATAATTTCGCACCACCAAGGGCATCTAGAGAATCGTCGATCCTCGGCAACGGATAGGCGTCTTTAACGGTAACATCATTCAGCTTGCGATACACTGTTAAAAAAATGTTGTAAAATTAACGGTAAAAAGGCTGGCAGCCAATCTGCCAACAAACCCCTGTAAAATTTACATTGTACTGTAAACATTTACAGTGAATAGCTGTCAAATTTAACGGGACACTGTAAAATGTTACAGTTTCTTACACCAATTACTGTAAAAATGCACAAAAAACAATATACTGTATATTTTACAGTATTTTACTGCTTTTTTTTACAATGCAAAGTAAAATTTACAGGCGTTTGTTGAAAATATTGTAAAATTAACGGTAAAAAGGCTGGCAGCCAATCTGCCAACAAACCCCTGTAAAATTAACATTGATGAAATTTAGGACTTGGTCAAAAAATTGACAATTCTTTTTGTGTGTAGCTAATGTTGAGAATGTTAAGTCTTAAGCCACTAGCTCAACTTTTCATTTTAGTCAACGATGGCTTAAAGAATCAAGTGTGAAAAATACAGTATTTGACCGTTTTCTTTAGAAACGGTAAAAACCTGTCATATTCCCATCATTTTACAGTGTTTTACATGTAAATTCTACAATGATTTTTTACGGTGTAGTCAAGACAGAGGCGCTTTGATCCATCCTTCTTATTGACAAGAACCACTGGACTCGCCCAAGGACTATCGGAAGGTTGTATCAAACTCTTCTCTCTAGTAACTCATCAACTTGTCTTTGAACTTCTTCTCTCTCTGTGTGCAGGCGATGACCGTCTCAATGGCTGTCGAATCGGCCGTGCATTACCGGTGTCTATCGTATGCTTAACCAGCTTCGTCCTTCCGATGTCAAACTCTCTTGTAGAAAATACGTCAGCATACTTAATCATCATGTCCGCAACCATATTCCTTTCACCATCATCTAACTCACCAACACACCTTTTCAGCAAATCTTGCAAGAAGTGTTCGGGAACCTTCTCGGGGCATGCACCATTGGGCGAATCCTCCTTCGTTGACACGGTCCTAGCCATCTCTATGTCTTTCTCTTCCACCAAGATCAACTTCGCCAACATGGTCCCTTGTTTCACGACCTTCTCTTCTGGCGTCGGATTCATGATTCTTACTGGTACGGTACCGATATTAGTCTTCACCGCGGACCTATAGCAAAAAGCATGCCATTCTCAATTAATGGGCCCCTATCCACCGGCTCAATTAGGCCTACGCAGCCATCACGAACATCACGAACAATGCATGCTGATACCACCAGTTCGTGCTCAGCTTGCACTCGCAGATCTGACGCAACAACAACTCTAGCAAAGAAAGCCTTGTTCCTAGCAGTCCTACAATGCACAGCCGTATCACCAACTTTCAACTGCAGTTGCTTACAATCTAGCGTAGCACCAGTCTCCACAAGAAAGTCTATTCCCAAGATTCCGTATCCGACCTTGGCTACTATCACACTCAGGACATGGCAACTGTTCCCAACTTGCACATCTACCGATGCTTTTCCCAACGCCTCTACTTCTTTGCCATCTGCTTGTATCAACTTTACATTACAAGGTTCCAACTTAGGTCGTCGTCCTTCTGGGATGAGATGGTACTGCTCCGGTTTCAATATAGTATTAATTGATGCACCCGTATCAATCAGAAGCATCACCGTCACACCATGAACTACAGCCGGTACATACAATTCTTTAATATACTTATTATTATTTACATTCTCCTCCTCATCACCTTTTCCTACTGTCCATCGATGACGTGCTCGGTGCCACCTTCTGACGTCTCTCGTTTTGGCCCTTCATCACTTCTGCCGGCCTTTCCCAGGGCCTCGGGGGTGGCCCAATATCGTTTCCCTGCTGCTGATTTGGACACTGCGGGCTGATATGGCCTTCCACGCCACAACTATAGCATCTCGGCGGTCTCCGTCTATCACTACGGGCAATCCGGTGTATTATATGCATAACAGACAACTAGCTGCGAATCTATTCTGTACAACTCCGGCGTTGATTACTTGTCCACCATGTTGAATACTCGCCGACTTATACCGACGCTCCCTCGCAATGTAACTAATTCCTCCACATGAATAACAAAGAACAGGATTCCGTAAGCCTCTACCGTCACCACCATTAGACACAGACAACGGAGATATGGCGTCACCACTACTTGTTGGGGTGGAGACTTGTTCTACAGACCGTGCATTCATAATCCCAAGGTGTAACTTCCTCTCCAAATCGCCAACAGTAGCTGCCATTCGAGCCTCAACTTCCTCCATGTCACTGGTCTTAATAGGAATGTCCTCTGCTTCAACCGCTCTATTATATGCTACTGTCTTTGATCGCCTTCTAGAATGCTCAGACTTTGAAAACGACTCTACAATCTCAGCCTTCATAATTGCTCCATCCAAAGTCTCAGGCGCAGCACGGAACAGCTCTTTCCTCAACTCGGGATCTGCTATTGCCCTCTTGTAATGTTCTCTTGCGATTCTATCTCTCTCCACTTTATCCGTCCGTGGATGTGCCAACGCAACTAATCGCTTAATGTCTTTCCCCAAGTCATGAAGATTTTCTCCAGGCATCTGTTCCCGATTATTCAATTCCATAAAATAATTCTCCAAACACTGTCTTGGTCCGAACTCTTTCACCATCATCACCACCATCTCATCATACGTCATTTCCCCGGGTGAAACATCATTTACACTCAGCACCGACAGCGCATCACCTTGGCAGCTAGTATATAATCGTATGGCTGCTTCACTATCCGACCATCTGTTAAATCTCCGACAAGCTTCAAACTGTAAGATGAAATCTTTCCAAGAACCCTTCGCAGTAAACTTTGGCGGTTCCACCTCACGTCTCCTTGGGCCAGATTCAACTTTAGAATCACTTTCATTCCGCACTCTTCTCGAGACACGTTTCGATGTAGGCCTATATACGATCTAGTCGAGTCTCTCTCTTTTCTTTTTCAGGACCATGTCCATGCCGATAACTTGTTCTTCTTTCCCTACAACGTTCCTTCTGATGCGTCCGGTCAATGGAGCCACGTTTCTCAATGCTTCTCGGGACTGAAGGCTTACATGAACCACTGTCACGTCTGTGTATGCTACTAGCGTGTTTCTCATTCTCCACTCGTTTTCTCCTGACTAGCCTTTCACGTTCACTCTTGGTCTTCTTTTCCAAATTGTTGTTCTGGGCTTTCAATCCATGTTGTTCCAATAGCCAACTTCGTTGTACGTTGCCGTCTACTCTTTTCGGATGCCAAGGGTGCAGGCGAAATCACTTCAAATTTCGGTGCGTTGCTAACTCGTCTGACTTTTGGCAGCCGTCTGACTCTCCCAAACCAAACTGCGCGAAACCATGTCAGTCTTCAGTCTTCAGTGTTGATACTGATCAACGCTCCAGGATGGAGCCAAAAGATCAGGTGGTCTGTGCTTTTTATTCTTGCTTGCTTAGTCTTGCTTAGTTGCTTTGTAGTGATTTGTTACTGCTGCCTTGAAGCTATCCGGATTGGGTATTGATGAAATATTGTGTGGTAATGAATTCCAGTCGCGTATTGTTCTTGGTACAAAGGAATACTTGTAGCAGTCCTTGGTAGTTGAGATTGTGTTATATGAATCGGGATTATGAAGCCGTGATTGGCCTTGGACAGGTTGTAGGAGATTTCCAATAGGCAGGGACAGGTGACCGAGTCTTGCTTGGTGGAAAATGCATAAACGCCGGTTGGTTCTTCTTGTGGCGAGGGTCTCCAGTTCGAGATCGTTGACCATCTGGGTTGCACAACCTGGTGTTCTGGACTTGTAGTCGTTTAGGATGAAGCGTGCTGCTCTTTTTTGGACAGACTCAAGTTGGTCGATGTTTTTTTGTGTGTAAGGATCCCAGACGGCTGAGGAGTACTCGGTCAGTGGTCGGACAAGTGATCTGTATGCTGTGAGTTTAGTTGATCTGTTACATGAGTATAGGTTTCTTTTTATGAAACCGAGAGACCTGTTAGCTTTTGCACAAGTCCCTTGTATGTGTCCATTCCAGTTGAGTTTGTTGGAGATGGTGACGCCGAGGTAAGGATGGTTTTCAACAGTGGCTAGTTCTTCATTTCCAAGTGAATATGGGTGAATCTTGGGAGATCTGGCATGTGTGAGTCTCATGACGAAGCATTTTTGTGAATTAAACTTCATTTGCCATTTTTCTTCCCATTTTTCAAGTGTATGAAGATCTTCTTGGAGTTGATTTGAGTCCAAGTCATTTTTGATTTCACGGTAAATAACGCAATCGTCAGCAAAAAGACGAACCGATGAGTGGATATTGTCAGGAAGGTCATTTATATAGACCAGGAACAGCAAAGGCCCAAGCACCGTTCCCTGAGGGACGCCAGAAAGAACTTCAGTCCA
Source organism: Ophiura sarsii (assembly GCA_035610835.1). NCBI lineage: Eukaryota > Metazoa > Echinodermata > Ophiuroidea > Amphilepidida > Ophiuridae > Ophiura > Ophiura sarsii. Next base: position 26,665,997 of record CM069450.1, on the reverse strand, counting down.
GGCCGATTTATCGCCGCTGACGACGACTCTCTGGGTACGGTGTCTGAGGAAATTGCTGATCCAGGTCAATGTTGCGTTATGTATACCATATCTACGTAATTTTGAAATGAGTCTGTTATGGGGGACTACATCAAAGGCCTTGGAGAAGTCCATTATAACCATGTCTACCTGGGACTTATTGTTGAGAGAGCATGCCAGGTCTTGAGTAGTGAGAATTAATTGTCATGCTTTGGTCCACCGCTAACTTGTCTTTCTTCCTTGGCCATCTGTTTCTTCCTTACCAGTTATTTACAAAGGTTCACCGATTTCAATTTTTCTTTCTCCAACTTTGTTGTTCTTCACTTCCAACTCCTGCAGATCTTTCATCAATGCTGACGTTCACGATCTTCAATCTTTTGCCAAGCAGCTGCCATCAACGCTTCCTGTATTGATTCTGTATTTCTCCCATTTCTATCACTATTATTTTGCGTTCTAGACTTTCTCCTTAGTTGTCGTCTCTTCTTTCTTTCGTCCAGAGTCGAAACATCACTAGAGTCCCATTGACTTTCTGAAGAATGTTCAGTACCATCACCATTGTGAGAGTGAACGACTTCAACGTCCAACTCACTTTCGTCCTCTGACTGATATTCACTCGGGCTATGCTATATTGATTTGCCGAAGAGTACCAATGGCGTCCAGAACCATCACTGTTGTGTGAGTCTTAACGTCCAACTCACTTTCGTCGTCTACTGACCGATGCATTAGAGCTCCATTGATCTTCTGACGAGTCCCAATTGCGTCCAGAAATATCACCCACAAGCCTTACACAAGGTAAAAATTGGACATTATTACGAGCGCCCTCTTCGACGTTCAAACTGTGTGTTTGTGAATAATCATGAACCGGAAAGGTACTGTGGTCACGCCTCCTGGATATAAACTGCAATATTAACGCCGCCTAGTGACGCTATAGGGCGTTGCTTCGACTGCTTCATTTTAATATTTAAGTATAATAGCAGGGGATGTAGTCTATCGTAGCTATATTTAAATGATCATTATGTTCCAAAATGTTGAAATATTAGAGAAATAGCCCATCAGATATCACTATATATAGGAGTGTTAGATAAATTATTAGAATAGCAATTACGGAATTATTATTCCATGATGGTAAGATGTTTTAAAGTCTATGAAACAAGTACGGGTAAGATTCAAAGCTCATTTTCTCAATGAATTACGTTCATATCATATTTATTTTTAGAATTCCGTACTTCCTTATATACTCAAGTTATATTTTATTCTCATTTGAAAACAATCCAGGTAATACAACGTCTAATGTAGTGATATTAGAATTACTAAACTTTGTTCACCAAAACTACTAGAAGTAAAAAGCCCATTTCATAATCATGCGAGTTTACTCTCCTTTCAAATATCCCGCGTCAATCCCAAGAATAAACTGAATGGTCTGTAATTTCGATGAATGGCCCATGATTGATTTCTTTTGATTCACTTTCTACCCGAGTCGTCGGTGATCATCAAAATACACCGTGATGCAATGTAACGCAAGGCCAGTCTCTATTCAATGTTATTGATTGAGATAATGTTACGAATACTGCATGTAGTATTGAGATAAGTCATTGATGTCTGACAGTGCTATCGATTTAGGGATTATAATTCCGTAGACATTAACTTTTCTGTTTGATTTACTGATTAACATTTGAATTGCATAATGTCTGGTTTACCGCGAGCTTTGGGATAATATATAATAATGTTCTCGTGCAATTGATTGACCGGGAAGGGACCTTTATGGATTTTAATGGAAATCAGCCCAAACTTACAACTGTAAGTGTAAGGATTAAGAAAAATCAGTTGCCTTTGTGCAATAACACGTTGTTTCAAAATATTCTATCCCCGGCTCGGACAGATTTTATGGTCATTGGGAAATAACGACATTCAAATAAGTATTTGGTATTTGTTAATTCTTTGCCTGCCACTGTAATCGGGAACTGTCACTGTGGCCGAGTGGTCTAAGGCGGTGGTCTAATGGAAACTTTTGCGTGTGAGTTCGAATCTCACTGGAGTCACCTTTTTTGTCTTTATTTTACTTATGATTTTGAAGGAATTATGAATCGTATCGCCCTGTAACTCAGAAAATATTCATGATTTATTATCAGAAATGTAATTCGGCATGAAATCTACTGTCTAAAAAAAGTTTGGTACATAAACTATGACTGTGACTTTGATAAAATATGTATACAAATATTATCTAAATATGTTCATTTTGCATGTTGGTTCTCGGGGAGGGGCATCCATTTTCAACTTATTTTCTACTACAAGGGAGTTTGTTTTCTTAACAGAATGCCCACTGCCTGAAGAAAATTGAAGCTGCATACATAATTTGTACCACACGCAATTTCTATAAATTGATGTAATGTGTTATTCGAAACATTAAATTATAAAAATACATTGATATCACGAGGTTCGAAATAGCTCAGTCGGTAGAGCTTTAGACTCTCAATCAACAAGCCGTAGGTTCGAATCTTGATTGAACTTCTTAATGTTATTTATTTATATTATTTTACGTTATTTATTTATTTAATAGTATTATCTATTTACATTTTTTTTATTTTTAAATTGACATTTATTCATATTGATTTTTTTAATTTTTAAACTTTCTTCTATCTTGATGGGTTTATTTATTAATTATGTGTTCATTTGATTTTCAATTAATTGAACATTAATGTTATACATTATATTTATTTATTCATTTGTTTGTCTAAGGATTTAATAACTTACCTAAATAATGAATTAATATATTCATTTATTAATCTATTTATTTACCCATTAATTAATTAATTATTAATACATATTTCGATGTGGTCGAGCTCATAAACTTATCTTTTCATAAATAAAAAGATCACATGGTGTTTCAATTCGTATTAAAGCAAACACAAACTATTAACTTCAATTTTATAATACATTGTTTTAATCATAATTTCAAAATCTGTCGTAACCAGCCCATACTAAAAGCGTGTTCAGGTTATTTGAAATGACATTGGATTACAATATCGCTGACGCTAAACTGAATCGCGCTGACGCTAATAACGAGGTCGTACTACAAATTAAATTGAATGATGATAATCGATTGGCCATCCACTATTTACTATTGAAGTATTACGTGTAATGTAAACCAATTATTACCATATCAATTGGATCACGCTTTCAAGTCCTGAACACTGATTGAAAAGATCGCTACATAAAACCAATGGGATGTGCTAGCATTAATAAAGGTGTGTGACCCATTTACCAGGGAGTTACATAATCACTTCGATAGTGAAAAGCAATTATGCAGTATCAGACCTGGATCACTGCGCATGAATGGTATGAATGGGCGCTTATCCCTTTAGGTATACTTGTCTTAGGATAAAAAATCTCGATAAATACGAAATAAAATAACATTGACAAAACTACATGCTGTGATAGGATTCGAACCCGTAACCCGCTGCTTTCAAATCCGACACCTTACCGCTGAGCTAAATCTATTCGATGTAAATTAAGAAAGAAAAAAACATACAGTTCAACATGCTTTATATAAAATGCTTTATATTTCCTATTTTAAGCGTTTTTAACACAGAGTTTTCGCCTAAAAGCAGTTAAAAAGCTGTTGCACTTAAAGAATCTAATTTTGATTTAAACGACACTTAAAAATTAAGGACATCTATTTCGTTCGTACACACTTCAATGTGTCGATTAACAGCCACAGTCTATCGTTGCATCATGGGGGTTTAAACGATGGGTACCTGATGACTCGGGTACGTACATCGACTCGTGTGACTTTTGTCTAGGACAATCACTTGAGAGGAACAAAAGATGTTACCTGTCAATCAAAAATAAATTGAGACTAGATAAACTAGCCATCAAGCGATGGCGCTCTTGATAATGTCCCTGCTCTAAGGCTTGTGCACCGTTGTACTTGACGAGTTTGATTGATTGATTGAATTTATTTGGTACTCAAACATACATTGCACATATATACATTATAATACAGCATAAGATACACAAAGAAAATGACATACAAAATATTGCACTTTTGAAACATCAATAAGGACATACAAATAACATTATGGGACAAGAGTACCAAGGATAGCCCAAGAAAGCCATAGAAATATATAGCTTATTTCCATTGGGGTCCTCAACATAAAAATAGAGACTGAAGGGAAATAGGGAAGAAAACAAAAAGTACAATGACTAATGGAAACAATAAACAATCAAATGTGAGAGTGGCTAGCAAGATGCTTCCTGACTAATTGTTTAAATGTATTGGAATTTGAAGTGGCTTTGATGTTGTTTGGAAGAGAATTCCAGTGATGGATGGCCGTGTTGCAAAAGGTGAAACTGGAATGGGTTTTGGAGTGAGGAACAATAAAGTTGAATGGGCTACCCCTGGTACTGTAATTATGAAATGAAGATACTCGTGTAAAATTTGACTTAAAATACTCAGGTGACGTATTGTTAAAAATTTTAAAAACATGGTTAAGTTTTAATTGGGCAACTCTGTCCTGGATGTTGAGCATTCTGACTTTATTAAGCTCATCTTGCCCAATGTGAGTGCGTGGGCCAACACCTAAGATAAAACGGACAGTTTTGTTCTGGATAACCTGTAATTGTTTTTTGAATTTTTGAGAAAGTCCAGAGTACCAAGAAGAGCAGGCATAATCAAAATAACACATAATTAAAGCTGAGGACAGTGTCTTGCGGGCTTTCATATTCAAACAGTCCTGATGTCGATACAAGAATTTAAGTCTCCCATTGGCTTTTTTAACTATGTTTGAAGCAATGGAGTCACCGGAAAGACAACTGTCGAGTGTTACACCTAGGTATTTGACCGAAGAGGAACATGTTATGGTATTTCCATTGCAGGTGACCAAAAATTCATTGGCACATTTGAGTTTCCTTTTGGTGCCAAAAAGGATGGCCTCGGTTTTACCCAGATGTAACGAAAGCTTATTATCAGTCATCCATTGTTGACAAGACTCAAGCTCTCGACTAAGTTTATTTGCAATAATGGTAGGATCTTTGCCGGAGAACATCAGGGCACTGTCATCAGCATATAAAAGTAATTTACAGTCAACACTGATGGGCATGTCATTCACATAACATAGAAATAAAAGTGGTCCAAGGATGCTGCCTTGTGGGACACCACAAGAAATGTTATTAGGGGGAGAGTCAACCTGGTTAACATTGACAATTTGTGTTCTGCCTCCCAAATAAGATCGGAACCAATCAACAGAGGACACACCAAGGGCTTCCAATTTTTCTAGGAGAATGACATGGTCAACAGTGTCGAAAGCCTTTTGCAGGTCAATTAAAATCATACCAGTAAAATTTCCAGAAGATGTTTGATTATGTACATAGTCGGTGAGATGAGTTAAACATGTATCTGTTGAAAAGGATCCTCTAAAGCCGGACTGAAATGCATATAAAAGCTTATTGTCTTCTAAGTATTTTACAAGTTGGGTGTAGACAGCCCTTTCAAGGATCTTGGATGCAACACTCAGAATACTCACAGGTCTATAGTTACCAGCTTCAGAACGGTCATTTTTCTTATACAATGGTTTTACACGGGCAAACTTAAAATCTGTTGGAACATAGCTATAATGAATAGACATATTAATGATATGAGTCAAATGATCCTTCAGAACTATTGCACCATCCCTTAAAAATCTGGCTGGGATCCCATCAAGACCAGTGCTTTTTGTAGGGTTCAAAGCACAAAGCTCTTTGAACACAAAATCAGGTGTGATGGGAGAAAGGTGGAATTTGTTTGATTTAGCACCTTTACTTTGGTAGTAATTTTTAAAAACATCGGAATTGGTTGTAAAAAGTCCCTGAGATGGCGGAAGATTGCGCTCTAGGTTGCCAGCAATATTGGTATAAAAATCATTAAAATGAGTGGCCACCTTCCTGGTATTGAAACACTTTCGACCATTAATTGTGAGTACTATCTGAGAATGGTCCTTGCACTTATTAGAGTAGCCAAGAGATTTAAACTGTTTCCACAGGGCTTTTGGATTGTTTTTGTTCTCCTCGATTTTGTTGGAAAAATATGTTGCTTTAGCCTTTTTAATGTTCCTTTGGATTTCATTTCTTAGTTTACAGAATGTAGTGTAAAGCTCAGGTGTGTTATCTTTTTTAAACTGATATAATACCTCATCTCTCATCTGGATGCTGTCTAAAATTTCCTTGCTCATCCATGGTTCAGTTCTAGATTTTAAACGAACAATTTTGATAGGGGCCAGTTTGTCCATAATAGTGATCACGTTTGTTTTTAAAACCTTCCAAGCAGCATCTACATCGCTACAATATATATGGGACCAGTCAGCTGCGGTCAGTGCAGTCAGAAGGTCATCCTTACAGTAATTTTTAAGGGAGCGAATCTTGACTTCATTGTGCCTTTTTTCAGGCTTCCCTTTCGTGACCTTTCTGGTACAATATATGAGAAACTGATGATCACTGATACCAACACCGATCGTACCTGATTGGGTGATTTTGTTAACACTATTACAGATAATGTGATCTAAAATTGAAGCACGAGTTCGACACAATCTAGTAGGAGAATTGATAATTTGCTTACAGTGAAAAGATTGTAAAACATCTTTCATTTGAGACAATAGGTTGTCACGCTTTAAAGCATAATCTACATTGAAATCTCCAAGAATAATGAGTTCAATGTCAGTTAACGACTTTAACGTTCAACTCAGAGTCAACGACTTAACGTCTGACTCATGTAACGGGATCGGGACGGCCTCAGTCACCAGCAACCAGATTTAGGTTGGTAGCGGGCACTGGTAGTTGGCAATGTGACACCAGGGCTCGTTGAATAAGTATTTTAATTACGTTGCGAGGCGAAATACAGACTAACGAATGTTTACTTTCAACACAATTTATTTACCCAGTAGAATCAATCTCATTAGTATCCATCACATTTACAATACGCGTATCACTAATTTTCCATTCACACATCACCCATGATTGTTCTGCTGATTGATTCCCTCTTTGATGATATAATCAGAAGATGCATACAGGTCAAAACGGGGATCAGGTTAAATTACGGTACAGCTATATAGCGCCCTCACTATTTCAGACGGCCTAAATGGGTACCGTATTGCACCCGGTGTCGGACGTATTTCTCGATCCCATCACAATATTTTGAAGGTTCATAAATTGGTTTACTTGGTTAAAGTTCCGTTCTGAAATCACCTATGTTTTATGAATGGTACCAAGAAAAGTTAAGGGAAAAGATTTTTATTTATATATGAGAGTAGTTGAAACTAAAATAAATCTAACTCACCCTACACACACCCAATTTCTCGCTATATTTACTCAATCCATAACTCGGGGTCATGAAATTAAGGATGTTCCTATGGTTAATTTTTATTTCATATTTTAATAGAGCTTGCTGAGCTCCACAATAATCTGAAATTTGAGCTTGATCGGAGGTTTTCGATTCAATAGATATGATAATTTGATTGTCAAAAATTGGTTCAAAATGAAGCAAAAATGAAGCGTTCATTTTGGTTTTAACCCCCTTAGCAAAATAATTAATATATGCAAAAATGTTTAATTAATGTTTACAAGAAAAGTATAAATGCTACATACAGAGCTGAAATTTTGGGAGCTTGTTATTAAATTATAGTTTTTAGAACATTTCCTGTGCTGCGAGAGGCTGTAAAGACATCTGCATACTTAATTTAGGGTTAAGTTAACTTAATACCATTAAATAGGGGCCAGGGGGGGGGGGGGGGGGGGGGGGGGCACTTCACGCGGCTTTTACATTGTCCACCACCACGTTTTTGTCCCCTCCGCATCAATGCTTTCCCAATCCCAATATTCAATCATAACCACAACTATACTATAGGGCCTATGCCTTGTATAAATGTAAGATTTGTGTGGGGTGTGTGTGTTTTAAGGGGGTTGCGCCCCCGGGTCTCTTGCGTCATAAAAAAACTGAATCAACATCTGAGCTGAGTAGGGGTGGGACCTGGGACTAATATAGTCCCAGGGTGGGACATCAAACAATGACGACGCGTACGATATATGACATTTTTTGGGACCCACCCCTATATCGAAGAAAATGAGAGAGAGAAAAAAAAATGTGTCAAAGGTTGAAAAGCTTACAAAATATTGCATTTAAAATCCTCTAATATGGAATGGAGACAGACAGCAACACCCCCACCACTAATTAATTTCGCTATACCTGGCAACTTTAAAATAAAAGCTAACATAAATTGTACTCGCATAAATAAAGTTTGCAAATAGTGGATGACCGGTATTAAGATAATCAAATTGTGCGTGCTTGCAAACAATGGGTTAACCTTGTTGACATTATATCAACATTTATGATATGAATAATTTTGCAAAAAATACTTACAGCAGAAAATGTGACTGGTAAGAGCGAAAATACTTTTACCGCAAAAATAATATTGTACTTTGCGATGCTTTGGCTGATACCTCATATCTTTTTTATTACCGGAAATAAAATGTTAACACATAAACCCTGGTCTAAATAAACCAAATAAGCTTATAAACGTCGAGAACCTATTCAATCCCACATGTGACAAAAAGTACATGTCATGCATGTACGCTGACCGGCGAATTGACAAATGATCGGTGCATGCATGAACAACTGAGAATCTTCCAGAAATCTATCGGTGAAATCACCTAAAAGCAGAAAGTGTCGGTATCTAAACAGAAGAATCTAGAGCATAAGAATCTAGAGCATCTAGCAAACCTAGTTTTATTGTTGATACACTCTGAACAAGCTTAATATATACGATTTGCTATCGTAAAAAATAATCTAAAATGTCTGTGGTTGGATTTGATGTGGGAAATTTGTCTTCGTACATAGCCACTGCACGCGGAGGTGGTATTGAGACACTCGCTAATGAACAGAGCGATAGGCTTACACCGTAAGTTTTTGATGGTTTTTTGATGTATTTTCTGCATCTCAAGGCATTTAAAAAGTAGAACGTTTTGATAATATGATGATCTGTGTTTTTATAACAGAGTTTAGTAAGTTTGCATTCAATGATGATCAATCAATTCATTTATTTTTAATTTTAATTAATCATTGTACTAATTGTATTAATTGTATCATTGTTTGTTCAACCGCTGAGCTGCTGTCATGTTTGTGTTGGTTTTTTTGTCATGTCAAGTTACTACTATGCTTATACTATATAATTGAACGAACAACACAAAGTTGATCGCGCCCAAATTATCATGCTTATGCCGGTTCCCGGTGATTTCAGTCAACATTGACTTTTTGGGGTAAGCATGATCGTTCCAAAAATAGCGGAAAAGGGGGGTTTTCTGTACCATGTCGGCGGACATTGATGTCCGTAATTTTCCCAAATTAGGGGTGTTTTTTGACACTATGTCCGCGATTTCCAAGAATTAAGGGGTCATTTTGGAAGCTATGTCTGCGATTTCACCGAATTAGCCTAGAGTGTTGTTTGGAGAGGCTGTGTCCGCGAGGAATAAAAACAAATATAATGAGTTTAAGTGTCATATCAAATTGTCTTGGGAATAGGAAAAGGGGTATTTTGGACCAGATGTGTCCGCGTTTTTGCACAAAAAGGGGGACTATTTAGAAAGTGTCCTTGAAATAGTGAAAAAAGGAGGGTTATTTTCAGACAAAATGTCTGCGTTTTTGTGCGAAAAAGGGGGTAAAATGAGCAAAATTGTCCGCGAAACGCCGTCAAATAGAGGGGTATCCTGGAACGATCATGTGTTACCCATCTTAATATAAAGAGAGAACACCGGGTTATGGTTGTGCTTTTTTCACCCAATGTAAGTGTACTGTAGTGAAGTACTACTACGGTACCTATTTGCGAGAATATATGCCTCTATTCTATGGATTCTCCTCAATTCAAATAGTGTGTGTATATCGTCCAGTCTCTCTCACATCAATCTGTTGCAAAACCCTTGAGCATATCATCCATTCAAATGTCATGAAACATTTCAGTAAACACAATATCCTTACTGAAAAACAGCATGGTTTTCGTCGCGGGCACTCTTGCGAAACCCAGCTCATCCTCACTGCCCAAGACCTGGCAAAGTCTCTCGACAGTAAATCCCAAGTTGACATGGCAATAATGGATTTCTCTAAAGCCTTTGATGTTGTACCGCACAATCGCCTCCTCTCAAAACTCAAACGCTATGGTGTCCAAAACCAAATTCAAGCCTGGATTAGTGCTTTTCTAAAACACCGTACACAGAGGGTCCTTGTCAATGGGGAAAAATCCCCCTGGTGTAATGTCATCTCTGGGGTACCCCAGGGTACGGTGCTAGGACCACTTTAATTCCTTGCTTATATTAATGACCTCCCTGACCGTATTCAATCCTCGGTGAGATTATTTGCAGATGACTGTGTCATTTACAGAGAAATACACAACGATTATGACGCACACATCCTTCAAGAAGATTTAAACACACTGGAGAAATGGGAACAGACCTGGCTGATGAAGTTCAACACATCAAAATGCTTCATCATGAAATTGACACATGCCAGGACTACCAAACCCCACAAATACACACTAGGAGGTAACGAGCTAGCCGAAACCAAAAACCATCCTTACTTGGGAGTATGCATTAACAACAAACTAAACTGGAACCAGCACATACAGGAAATCACAGCAAAAGCAAACCGAACACTTGGATTCATTAAAAGAAACTTACATTCATGCAATAAATCTACGAAGGAGGTGGCTTACAAATCCCTGGTACGACCAAAGCTTGAGTACTCCGCAACCGTTTGGTACCCCTACACAAAGAAAAACACTGACAAGCTTGAATCAGTTCAAAAAAGGGCGGCACGTTTCATTACCAATGATTACAAGTCACGTACACCTGGTTGTGCTACCCAAATGGTCAAGGACCTCAAACTTGAACCACTTAACATCAGAAGAAAAACCAGACGCCTCAGCATATTCCATCAAGCGAGACTCATTCATCTGTCACTGCCCATTGACAACCTCCTGCAGCCTGCCCAACGACAATCACGACATTCCCACTCTCTGGCTTACTCCACAATATCCACAAATAAGGAATGCTATAAAAACTCTTTTATACCACGTACCATAACAGACTGGAACTCACTACCGGAAAACATTGCCAATCTAAACTCGAGTGAATCTTTCAAGAAATCAGTAACAACGCACCTACAACAAGCTCAAGAAAAGCAAGACTAAACACAGCAACACTACATGCGCAAATCATATCCTGACCGGATGACTCCACATGGAGTGTTGGCCAGTACAACCATCAAGTATCAAGTACAGAATTATCTAGACTATGAAAACCAATTCTCACAACTTAACCAGCGGGAATCTTTGCGAGAATAGATACTCCTCGAATTACTTACCCTGAAGCTGATTAATAAACATGAGCCAATTCACGCACCATCCCGCGTCAGTGTGCGTCGGTTGCGGTGGTTTCATGCAGTGTTTTGTACATGGCGTGATGCAATAGGGCGTGCAATTTATCCTTCCATAGGGCAGCATGACGATTGTTTGACGCACTGCAATTAATTAGAATTGAACCAATCAGATGGTTTTTATTGTTTCTGTTTTTCTGTTTCTGTTTTCATTGCAGTCTGTATACTCAGAATTATTCTGTACTTCACAAACGTTCCTGAAACTTAGGAATGGTGCACAGACACAGACCGGGATGATCCCCTACTCTTTACAAAGGAGTCTGTGACCTTTTAACATACTCGGGATAGGTCATCCGATACACGGGACCAACTTTTCTATGTGACTTCCGAACCACGGTGTGCCATGAACATGCCTACTTCAGTCTGCACAGTCTGAAGGAGGAATGGGGGGGGGGATGAGGCTTCGTTTTCGCGAAAATAGATGCATTTTTAAAAAGTGGCCCTGTTATTATGGATTTTCAAGCACAAAATCATATTTAGGGATTTTTTGCAAAAAAAGTGACCAGAGTGGCACATCCATGTATTCCTTATTAGACGAGTAACCCCCCCCCCCCCCCACCCCACCCGGGTGTACTCGGATACTTTTTTGGTAGGGATGTGCCACCAAACATTTACCCAAACATCTGAATTTTTTTTGGGAAAATTGACCCATATATTTACCAGAGACCCATAATTTTCCTGCACATTTGACCAGTGGCGTGTGCAGGATATTGTGAGTGGGGAGGGGGCACCTGGCCATAAATGTAATTCCCCGACTCAGATTCTTCTCAATTCCCCCGACGTTATGGCCAATACTCCAGGTTTTCATAATTTTTCTCTATAACATGACTGACTGCTGCATAAATTTGCCGACTACATACAAATTTGCCCACTATTTGACTATTTGGGTCACCCCCCACACACACACCCCTCTAGTGACGGCCCTGCCCCCGACTGGCAGTAGTTTCCCCCGACTGGCAGTAATTTCCCCTGACTGATTTCAAAAGTGGGAGGGCCGCTGCCCCCAGCACCCCTTTGCTGCGCATGCTAATACTGCATTTGACAGATTATGCTAAAATTTGATTTCTGTTAAAACCAGCAAATTTAAGGATTTTAGACCCATAATTTACCAAAAATGGCTATGAAAAGGGGTCATTTTATTTACCAGACTGGTTAAAATGGGACTATGTTGGCGACACATCTCTGTGACCTCAAATCCACTAAGTACCGCCCCCCCCCCCCCCCCCCGGGCTGATTACACAATCTGCCATGTCATGAGGCTCTTCCAAGAGATGGTTAGGCTGACTAGTACTAATTGTCGCATTCCAAAGTTTGAGTTGCATAACTGCAATGGTTTTAATTTCAGAAGCACATGGTCACCATGGCCTGATTTTTATTTATTTTTCCCGGCAAGCGATCCAAATTTCCCTCCAAAATGGAATGCATTTCTTAATGTAAGAGTAACATTTCCCTCCAAATGCCAAAATTTCCCTGCAAGGAGCTTTCCGTATTGCCTACTTTTTCAGCCTGTGATGGTCACAATACATTTGCCCATTGAGTAGTGCACAAACTGACTGGTGGTTAACCACCTCTGTCAGTAATTTACCACATTTTAGACTATCATTTCAAAATGGAACATTTCTGGCCCTAAGATTTTGCAGACATAATGAGAAAAATATGGGGATTCTTATGATATTTGGAATCTTGATGTGAAAAAAATTCATAGCCCCAAAAAAGTGATCAGAACATACACTTTTAAACTTTGAAAGTAAAATAATCCTAACTTACCTCTAAAATATTACCATGGGGAAAACTCATGAGCGATATGTATGAAAATGAAATTATTCATACATGTATTGCAATAGATACATATCAAATAAGTCTACCATTTTTGGGTACCAGTTAGAATGTTCAAATTCTCTAATTAACAATTTGAAATGTGTGAATGAGAACTCCTAATTTATTTATAGTACTGCTGACACCTGACTCTAGTTGCCTGTTTTTATTTACAGGTCTGTAGTCAGTTTTGGTGAAAGGCAGCGTTTTGTAGGTACAGATGCCAAAAACCAGGTAAGCAACATTTAGGAACGATGGTATTTTGTTTTTAATTCTAGAAGGAAGGTAACAAAAAATCAACAGTTTGGCACCAACAGTTAAACAGAAATTAGTCATTTTGGAAATGGAGGTCGTCAGGCTTTCTCATGCCTAACTCATACCATAAGTGTTTGTAATGTGATTCGAACCAAACCTTGAAGCTATACAATTATCAAAAAAAGTAACTATACAGGTAATAAATGGGCTTCTTACTCTATCCCACCTAAAAATATTAAATTATTAAGTTTTTGAGAAATTCATCTTCTTAAACCCTTTGAACCTCGACTATGCCAGCCAATGTTCCCCCTGGTCCCTGGCCAATCAATATCTGGTCTGCTGCTAAAAATAGACGAAACATTTTAAAGTTTTTATTTATCAGCTCGCAAAAGAAATCCCTACCATTGGATGCACATCGAAGTTACTGTCCGAATGTCCACAACAGTATGTACATGTATGTTGTCAGTATATTAATTGTTATGCTTAATAAGGCCCAAAAAAAAGAAAGTTGACTTGCCCTTTCCGACCGACCCGAATTTTCGGAAATCTAGGGTCGCTATTTTTTTTTTTTTTTTTCAAAAAAGAAAAGAAAAAAATAAGTTGAAAGGGCAAGTCAACTTCAGGCCTTCACGTTTGAAAATTGAAGGTGTGCTTTAAATCGCACTCCTCAAAACATTGAGGTGTGCTGTAGGTGTGCCTTAAATTGCACTCCTCAAAAAAATTAGGTGTGCTGTTTTATGACCAAATCGGGATCGTGGAATCAAAACAAACTGCACATGGCGTAAGGTTGGGAGCGAGTCACAGGTAATTAATCTACATTAATCAACAACAAAATAAGGTAGATTTGCCATTCCTGGGGCTAACTGTTAAGACAAGTAAACCTGTATGTTAATGTATGTACATGTATAACACTTTCATTTTCAGTGTTGAAAAAATCATACTTTTGATAAGAATAATTTAGTATAAGATCTTAGGTTAGGAGTTATTATCCCTAATGGTGTGGGTCAAGGGGTATTATGTGGGTTATTAAGGGTCAAATACGAGTCGTCTAAGGTCCTATTTTTGACTTAAGAAAAAGAAGGAAAAGAAATTAAAATTTAAAATAATTTTTTTTAATTTTTTTTAATTTTTTAGGCGTGCAATAAATCCTCTTCTCGAAACCATTTCAGGCGTGCGATGGCGTGCGATCGCACTCGCACGCCTCAAACGTGAAGGCCTGAACTTTTTTATTTTTTGACCTAACAGAGAACATTTTACAATAACAAGGAAGTATAAAGGTGGTTGATCCTGTACTGATTGGATAGCCCATCTCTCTATCGAAGCGATTAAGACAAACTGTCTCTATGCTGCTATGTGGGGATCACCACCTCAAAATGCATGGGGGCTAACAGGGCAATTGGCCCTCGTAGTCCAAAAAATATCCCTCGTGGCAAAATGTACGCAGAGGTCTGAAGGAAAAAAGCTCTTGTAATCAAGTATTTTGAGCCCTGTGTCAAAGCACAGACAGCACCAAAGAACAGCGGTATACATTTAAATACACCTGTTTCGAGGGAAGTAATCAAGGTTACTTCTAAGTGCCTTGCGGAATAGCAGTCCAGTGCACTATCTACTGTGCCACACGTGTCCCATGAACAATCAATTGAGATACATATCAAAGACTGCACTTTAGGCTCGTATGACAGGCATACCAAACACATGTGTTAGGTATGCGCCCCACACACTTATAGGCTAATAAATGCGTGTGTCTTCAGGGTTTCCTTATTGACCCAGTGTCACACTTTTCCTGTATTTGATCACAGATCCTGAAACAAAGTATTGACATACACCTCAAAATTCCTTTTTCAGCTCATTAGGCCCAAAAAAAAGAAGTTGACTTGCCCTTTCCGACCATGAAAATAACAGACCGTTACTTTCATGTTCCGACCGACCAGAAATGTTGGAAATATTGGGTCGCTATTTTTTTTTTTTTTTTTCAAAGTAATTTTTAATTTTTTTTATAAGAAGCACATAACAATAAAGAAAGATGAAAACGTGTTTTTGAGTAGTATCTGCTTGTTAAAAAAAATTTAAACATTTAAAAAAATCCAAAAAAAAATCCAAAAAAAAAAAAAATCAATTTTTTCTTCTTCTTTAAAACATTGTTTTTGTGTAGTATCGTCGCCCTGCTCAAATTTTAATTTTTTTTTAAAAAATCCGACTGTCCGACCCAGACTCTGGCCCTGAAAGGGCAAGCCAACCTTTTTGTTTTTGTTTGCCTTATTGTTTAGATTCCAAGAAATCATTAGATGTTTACATTACACAGATTCCAGATAATTCTTTCCGTTGAGTATTTGTTTATCAGTTATTATTTGTAATGATTTTTGGAAATGATCAATCACAGACCGAAGTCCAAATAATAATATGGTGGGGAGTGTGAGATAAATAGCAGCTCCACCTGAAGTGCTATAGTGTAATCAGATAAAAATTGGCATCAATATTCGGTTTAAAAAACTTTAATCCATGTTTTGGCACCCTTACTTCCTAGTTGGCCAAGCATACATATCTACCAACACCGAATACCCGAAATGTAAAAAAATAAATTAAAAAAAACATTTTTTTTTTTTTTAGTACAAATTTGTCCCCCAAATGACCTCTATTGACCCCATTATGTGTCATTTTAGGGACAAATTTGTATTTGAAAAAAAAAACACTTTAAAATAAAATAAAATTAGTGTGTATTTTCAGGTACCCGCCCGAAAAACGGGTCGGGTCACAGCCTTAGTTATGATGTATGTAAACATACTCTGAATTAAATACAAAGGTTGTTTATTAAATCATCTTTTTATCATTCTCAAGATTGTCACAAATATCAAGAACACGCTCACCGATTTCAAGAGATTCATTGGCCGCAAGTACGATGACCCAGCCGTCCAGACTGAACTTAAAAGACATCCCTTCAAAGCCATCAAACAGTCCAATGGAGGAGTGGGCTTTGAGGTAAGTGTACACAACAGGAGGTGAAGGATCATTGTAGGGCAGGGGGAGGGGGAGGTAGGGATTATTTGTGGTTTTAGGTATGCATCATGATTGCACATTAGAATAAAGTTCCCAATCCCACAACAACTAAACACCTATATTTCATATATTTTGTTGTATATGGGATTTGCACATCAATGGAAAGCTGATCTTTCCATTCCAATGATACCAAACTTGTAGCAATCACTTGTGTCAGACCTCGGATATGGGTTCTCAACTTGAATGTGCCAAAATCATCACTATTAATATGTGCTCAAAAGTCCAAGGGCATCTAAGTGCTGAGTAGTTGTCAATGTAACACTCTTTTGAGCATACAATAGTGGTGATTTTTGGTACATTTTGATTGCGACCTCCCCACATTCTCAAACATTTGGTTGAGCTCTTGTTTTAGAGGCTCTAAGCATGTTATTGCTGCATGTGAGATATAGTTGGAAAGAAGAACACATCACCTTTCCATTGATATGTAATCACACAATATAAATATATCACAACATATTTGAAAAATTGGTAATTGAAAAAAAAAAAAAAATAAAGAAAGAAAGAGGAGTTTCTATAGTTACAATGCACTTTCTTTAAAATCATCAGACACTTGGCACTTGATACATTCCTGGGACCTAACACTCATAGTTTCCCATGGTACTGACACCACCAAAGAGCTTTAAACTGAACATCTTTGTCAGACAGCTTGCCTTCCCATCCTGTTCACCAGTTATTAACCCTAACTCGAGATCACCACACGGCAACAGATTTCTTTTCCGACACCCAAAATTCACCAGAAAGGTCACCCGGCCCCCCCCCCCCCGGATTTGAACAACGGACCTCCAGCACCCCAACCCAGATCCTAGCCACTACACCACGTCTGTCAGTCGACACTCGGCGAGTATATTCGCCTCGTTATATAGCCTGGGTCCGTTTTGTACCCCAAAAACCTGCATGCCGGGTTATAAAAACATTTTTTCTGCACAGTTGCCGTGTGGTGTACAGTAGAGTTGGGGTTAATGAGTCATTATCAAGCAAATTTGCTGAATAATGAATTCAGTGATGAGATGAAATCACACTGTTGTCTTTTGACAAGGCAGTAGGGCTCCAAGTGCGCCTAAATGTGATTATCCTCTCATGATGAGAACTCTTAAGTTATTCACATATTGAGTCAAACCTTTATTAGTGAACATGATAAAAAAAACCCGCCAAATCCAACAAAATCCAACAACCCAACCTGTTTGTTTAATCCGGCCTTCGAAAAACTGGACCACAGTCTACATACTTGGTGCAGCGCCAAGTAGCCTGTGGTGTACTGGAAATCCCTTGCCCCGTGTGCCAGAGGTCCGTGGTTCAAATCCTGGGAGGGGGGTTGCGGCGATATTTTGGGTCACTTTTCGGGACACAGGGAAAAAATGTCTGAATAGTGGGATTAGGGTTAGGGTTAATAAGCATTTTTAACTTGACCTCTACATGTAGGTCAACGCAAGCGATAAATACACCGGTATGTCAAACTTCTCACTTTTTAGAAAGACCTTGAAGCTCCTTGTGTTATGATAAAAAAAGAAATGCCCCAACAAAGCGTGTAAGTTCTCTAGTAGAATGTGAATTGCGAATACATCTAGATAGAGGATGATCACATTATAGGTGCTTGGAGCCCTACTGTATGGGAGAGCTCTGAAGGCAAGGCCTTAGGCAGCCAGCCGTGTTGGCCGTGATTTACACGGCCAGTTGGAAAAATACACGGCCAATTTTCTTGCCGCACGGTTCAATTTCCCATCCAGGCCGTGCTCAATTATTTACCTAACTTTCCTTGCAAAGTCGGAAAAACTGGAGAAGCTCAGGTCGGCATTTTTGGCGGATAACAGCCAACTTTTTACCATTAAAAACATCAAAGTTTGTTCAAAAACTTTGCCCAAGAATGGACACTAAGAAATAAATAAGGTTTCCGTTTTTCCAATGTAACTTAAAACTGCGGCCTGCCCGGCGGCAGCCAGCCAATCCCCAAAACTGAATTATATTCATAAACCCTTCACATGCTTTGTTTTATAGAAAAGTGTAAATGTGATTAATCCAACCTCAAATTTTCTTAATTTATTTACTCATTTTTCATAATTTCTTTCATCATAAAGTTTATTTATTAATTCATTGAATGTGTTTACAGTCTCAAATGTTTTATTATGGATTTTAAATACCTCTATATTGTTGACAAATAGTGTCTGGCCCGCCCATAGTCGTAAGCAATCGTACCACACACTGTAGTGTAATTGTACTGTCATCATGCAATGTGTTAATATTGACATAGAGTCACATGTAGGCTGGACTCCCTTTCGAGAGTAATAATGACTCCAACTGGCTAAATAGAGTCACCGTGACTCCAGGTAGGAATAAGACACTGAGAACTGGAGGTGGGGGGGGGGGGGGGGGGGGGGGGTGGGGGGGGGGGGGGCTTTAAGGTAATTGGTTCTTTGATGTTTATGTTCTTGCTCAATGTATTTGCATTTACTTAGTGAGCAATCATTTCCCTTCCTTAACCAGTGAGAAATATGCAAATATATAAATATACATTCAACGGTGTTAAATTAAGGCATCGACTTAATTCAAATAAATAAATAGGTTTAAATAAATAAAATGTGTAAATTAGCTCATTAGCATAATTGAAATGGTATACACGAGCATCGGTGCGAATTTTTGTACCATTGCAATTATGCTAATGAGCGATTTGTGCATTTTACTCGGCTAATATAAGACCAAGTAAAATATGCAAATTAGCTCAAGAGAGTCAGGATGACTCTGTTTGGAGAGTCATGGGCGATGACTCTTTCCGACGGCTAGGATGACTCCTTTGGAGAGTCAGGATGACTCCTTTGGAGAATCAGGATGACTCCTTTGAAGAGTCAGGATGACTCCTTTGAAGAGTCAGGATGACTCCTTTGGAGAGTCATGGCCGATGACTCTTTCCGACGGCTAGGATGACTCCTTTGGGGAGTCAGGACGACTCCTTTGGAGAGTCAAGATGACTCCTTTGAAGAGTCAGGATGACTCCTTTGGAGAGTCATGGCCGATTTACTCCATTTCAAGAGTCACTTGACTCCAGTTTGGCTTTCAGTGCTGTCCGGACAGTGGAGATTGAGACTCTAGAGGGAGGGATAGAGGGAGATTGTCTCTAGAGGGAGGAGAATGGGATACTGTCTCGATGAGAGAGGGGCATGGGGATTGTCTCAAGAGATAGGATTTTATTTACATTTATAATGGTATTCAAATTATTTTATGATGGAGGTATGTGACTGGAGATTTTAAATGGTGACAGTTTCAGGGGTGTTTTACCTAAAAAACACCCAGCTGATTTTTATGGAAAGTTAAAAGTGTAAGGAACCCTGTACTTTAGTTGAAGATCAAGATTGTCTCAAGAGGGAGGGGCTGGGGACTTGGGTATGGTGAATGAGGGGTAGGTTGACAAAATGACCATGTTTGGTGGTACCAAGTGTCATTTTCGGGTTCCATGCTCAATAAATAGGTGTTGGGGGTTGGGGTGGGATGTGGTGAATAAGGAGGGGTGGGTTGACAAAATAATGCATATATACAATACATGTACAACTCAAATATAAATGCTTATAACCAGAAAAACAATTGACAACAGACAATTATGTGGGCCTTTGTTACCTCTGTGGACAGTTCCTTCCATGGGGCTGTCAGACGGCGAAGCCCTGGCCAAATTTGTCAGGAAAGCTGTATTTTAAAGAGTGCTATCCCAGGGGCTGCACCATTTCTTTATACGACACTTCGTTATGGAGTTATGAGCTCTTAATTTAAGCACTTTTTTCACAAATAACTGTTCATAATCATCCTGATTCCCTGGGAACTGGTGTATTTATTTTATTTGCTCTAATCTAATCTGTGGACAGTTCTTTCCATGGGCATCATGGTCAGATGGCGAAGCCCTGGCCAAATTGTTCAGGAAAGCTGTATTTTAAAGAGTACTATCACATGAGCTATACTGTTTCTTCATAGGACACCATTATTGAGTTATATGAGCTCTTAATTCCAGCACTTTTTCACAAATAACTGTAATCATCCGGATTCCCTGGGATCTGGTGCATTCATTTTATTGGCTCTATACCTAATCTATTTGAGGTACAAAAACAAGAACTGAATTTGGGCGTTTGTTGCTGGGGTGTTTTTGTGTTGTTGCTGGGTTGGGGGAGAGGGGTTAGAAAATTGCTATTCAAAATTCAAGCTTGTATAGCAGAAAGCAGTAAAATTCTATTATTTTCAAATAAAATCGCTGTTAACATGCTGATTAGTGTTAATGTAATATTGATTAATAGGTGGAAGATTTCATCATGGGACTTCCTAAACCCAGAGTGTAAAGTGAGCAACCTCAACATTATACAACATTACACTGCATCCATTGTGTTTGTAGCAAAATCTGAAAAAAGCTAGAAAAAAGTGGGAATAATTTTTTCTTCACAATGTGAAATGAGATGCAGATTTAGTGGTAAATTGCACTTGAGAGCATCAAAATACCTATAGCTTCAGGGCCCTGGACCCCAGCCGTAAATGCTTCGCGCTGCGCGTTCGCGCCGTGCGCTCTGAGCACGGACAAACCAAACTTATTACAGGTAAAGGTTTACACTCCCAACTTTTTTTTTTACACTCCCACTTTCCAAAATCCTACCTAAGGCTTTGTACTGTATGGGAGAGCTCTGAAGGGTCAATCAAAATGTGTCACTATGTCTGCTACTCTCATTAATTTCAATATTTATACTCCAGGTAAGACTGCGAGGTACCACATTTTGTGTCTGCCCTCTTCGAAACTTTAAATTCGGTTTATATCAAGATTTTAACCAGTTACCTTTACTTCCTTGTATTCTCTTCAGGTGCGTTACTTGGGAGAGCGTGAAGTGTTCAGCCCGGAACAAGTGTTCGCCGTGTTGCTCACAAAGATGAAATCAACAGCTGAAATAGGTCTCAAATCTAAAGTTGTAGATTGCGTCATCTCTGTAAGTAGTGTAACTTGACTGTCAAATCTGTAAGACAACCCTTTATTGAACTTACTTAGGCCAAATTAAATTAATTGTTTGTCTCAAAGCTCCCGCGTTAGTTTATTGATGCGCATTAGAAAAACAAAAATCTGAAAAAAATCTCAAAATTTCACGGATTTTTCAGATTTTCATTGATCACATCATCTTAAATACAAAAGTTCACTTTTACAAGGATTTCAATATTTTATATTTAAAAAAAAAAAAAAAGAACTTGAAAAAAACCCGCATTTCGCATTAGTTTTACAACAGGAGAGGAGCTTTGAGACAAACAATTAATTTAATTTGGCCTTAGGCAACAAAAAACAACAACACCAAACCCTGTTCTTCAGGTAAACGGACTTTTAAGGTAGGTTCTAAGTCAGCCGGACATTTTTTTGTTGTTCTTTTAAAAAAAAATTGTTTACATTTTGGTGAATTTCAAAAAAATTGTAAACGTAAAAAGAATTCAAATAATTTCAAAACAATTACAATTTTAAAAAAAAATGACCAAAAACTGAAAATCAAAATGATTTTGTAATTTTTGTTGTTGAAAATTTGGAAAAAATGGGTCGGTCCTGTTTGCACAACAGAGTGTGTTAGTTAAAATCGCCTACATTCAGTCAATTATTATTTTAATGTGGCAAGATAAGTTTTGCCTGTTACATGGTATAACATGGCAGGTAATAGAGAAGGAGGCTAATCGCGACACTCCTCAAACGAGATATGTTTGTAGCCGCCTATTCACTGCTAGGCTTATCGTAATTCACTTGTTTACGTCGTAAGAATAACCCTCCTCGAAGTGGCCTTTGAAGACTATTGTTTAGCCGCAATCGACCTCCATGCTCGAGCGGTTTTGATGCCACTGTTTATCATGTCTATAGAGGCCTTGCACGTGCTTCGGTCGGCTTTACAGAAAGGAATCAACCACACGCATAATGCATACAATCCATTCAGTTTATTCTTTGAATTGACACGGGTTTTTTTAAAGTGATTTTAACTCGCATGGATACAATGGGATTTTTAGCTTCTTATAGTTTTGGTGAACAAAGTTCAGTAGTCTGCCTCGATTCTGCTGTATGCATCAGAAATGTAGCAATATTTGATTCAATATTACATTTTTCGGTCAACGGCGGTCACGATCATCATAAATTGGTACGATATACGAATAAGTTTATTTTGAACTATGTCTGAATTACAGGAAATTAAAGGAAATACATGAAAATTGCCAAATTGTCGGACTCATTTCTTAATAATTCACAGTTTGGGAACCAAATTTCCCTAAACAGAATGACGTATTCAATAATTCGTAACTTTCCGAATATACCGCCGATTTCGGTAGAAGTTTTGCTGAAATGTTCGTTTCCCTGAGATCTATTTCTGTGGTGTAAAATATTATCACGCATGCTTACGACGGACCAAACATCCATTGTCTTAATTAAGAAAATAGATGTTATGCCCCTCGTACGCATGCGTGATAAAAGTTTACAAATAAAATCTAGAAACACTTTTAGTGTGAAACGTTCACGGGATGTCAAAACCACTCGAGTGTGGAGGTTGATCGCGGCTATACATGTGTCTTGAAAGGCCGATTCAAGGAGGATTATTCTTACGATATACAATAGGGTGATAATTGATCATGAAAGAAGGGAATAGGATTAGAAATAGGGCTAATCTGCGATTCAGCTCCTCTATTACCTGCTATGGGTATAACAATAGAATAATTTTCAATATCAATTGAAATATATTGGAAAATTCAAGCCAGAAAAAATTGCTATTTTAGTTCACATGTAGGTGATCTAATAAGACAAAATGGTAAACCTGTACATTAATGCTATTGAGATCCATCCAAAACCTATGTGTTATTATAGCTATCATGCATACATGATCCATCTTTTATTACAAAGTCACCTGCATATGAACTGAAGCAGTCATTTTTTTAAACTCCAATTTTAAAAAAATAAAAATAAATAAATCAAAATCAAATCATACTTTTGATAAGAATGAATTAAATAATCTAGTATTTTAGGAGTTCCCTTCCCTATGGTGTAGGTCCAGGGGTATTATATGGGTTGTTTAGGGTCAAATATGGGACATCTTAAGTTTTTTTAAATTTAAATTTAGGTTACTCAGGTACCCAATTTGGTACCCAGAATAACGGTCAGGTACCCATGTCACAGCCATAGTGTGACTGGGGTTAAACATGAAGTTATTTACAGCCTGTCACCATGTTATTAGTGACAAGCTTGTAAATAACTGTTTCCCTATCATCATGTAACAGGAAGGGTCCATTTACTAGTAATGTACTTCCTAAAGTGATTATTTTTGTGTGCATAATCTTTTTTAGTTAGATTATCAAATTTCAATTATTATTGATTAATTTGCCATGTTCATTTAAATATAGACCTATGAAAATGTTGCACTGCTGCAGTGTGCTAAAAAGTGTGCAAATTAATTTGGCTCAAACATTTTCATAATTTTTAAAAATCCTAACCCTACGATATACCCCAAAATACCACGACTGGGCACGTTGGTACCATTCGGCGTGGAAGTTTTTCAATGAAAAAATGGACCCAGCCCATATACTTTGCGCAATATACTGCGCCAACTAGCCTTGACACCTGTGGTGTAGTGGGGAATTGTTCGCCTCTGGTGCTAGAGGTCCTTGGATCAAATCCCGGGGGATATTTCGGTCGATTTTCCACGTTGAATAAAAAATTCTGAAAAAGTGGGGGTGGGTAGAGTTAGGGTTAAGAAGCAATTTTTTCTTCTTTTTTCTTCTTCTTCAAATATTTTCTAAGTTTTGTTAATATAACCCTAACCCTACCATATACCACGATTGGGCACGTTGGTACCATCCGGCGTGGAAGTTTTTCGATGAAAAAATGTACCCAGCCCATATAGTTTGCGCAATATACTGCACCAACTAGCCTTGACACCGACACCCGTGATATAGTGGGGAATTGTTCGCCTCTGGTGCCAGAGGTCCCTGGATTAAATCCCGGGGGGATATTTTGGTCGATTTTCCACGTTGAAGAAAAAATTCTGAAAAAGTGGGGGGTAAAGATAGGGTTAAAGGTATATTATGTGATCTTTTCCAGGAGACGCCCTCATTCCTCGGGTTTTTTTAAGCAGATTTTCTTGCAGATTTATATTTCTCACTCTAAAACCATGATTTTGAAGTAATTAGGAATCATATCGCCCTGTAACTTGGAATGTATTTACGATATATGATCAGAAATGTAAATCTGCAAGAAAATCTGCTTAATTTTTTGTTGAGGGCGTTCCCTGGAAAAGATTGCATAATATACCTTTATCAAGATATGCATCGTGTGAGGAAAGGGGTTTCACAAATAGACATGGACGATTGATATTTCTTAAACTGAATTTTTCATTATTTAAAAAAGAAACCATCATAGATTGTGTATACATAATAAATTGCTCAACAAAAGAAAGTTGTACACTTTGTTTAGGTCAATTAAAGTAACTTTTGATTGTTTTTTTACCAAACAGACTAGATAGACATTTAGATGAATCTTTTAGGCACATTTTGATACCAAAGATAACACCTAGCAACAAACAAGGTTTGTTGCATGCCTTTAGATGACTTTAATCCAGTGGCACAAATTTAAAGAGCTTATTTCATTCCATTTGCCAATTGGTTAGCAAATTTGAGTTATTGGCAAAAAATCAAATCACAAAATGAATTATGATCATATTTTTATAACTTTACACTTCTTCGAAGTCTGAACTTAAAATGTCATTCTGCATTTTGACAATGAAACTTTTTTAAAAGGTAGATTGATTCTCAATTGTTGGTGATTTTTTCCCGGTGCCTTGGGTGGGGGTGGGAGTGTTTTTGCGCAACAGTACTGTGTGTGAATCACGTAGTATGCAGTACACTACGCTAAATTTGTTAAAGAAAAGAAACAGTGGCTTTAACTTTAAATAGGACCGGTTACACAGTCCAACTGTGATGATGCTTAACATTGCATCTCTTCTAAGTTGATCATGTTTACTCATTCTGATAAATCCGTTTGATTCCAGGTCCCACAATATTACACAGATGCAGAGAGGCGGTGTGTCCTTGGAGCAGCATCCATTGCCAATCTCAACTGTCTAAGGGTCATCAATGACACCACGGCAGGTAAGGCACAAAGTATTTTTTCTTGGGTCAGCATATGCTCCCTGTAAACTCTTCCCAATTGCAAAATTATAATATGAAGGTGCAGTTTACTGCCAATTTCCTCAAATGTTGGGTTTTCCTAGGATTGAGGGTTTACTGTTTTTCGAATCACCATACAGAACAATATTTGTTAGTTTATTTCTATGAACCAAAATAGCTTTACTGATACAAATCCCTGATACCACCAGCCTCCAAGTAACCGACGGCATTCACTTGTCGTGCCCTCTGACTAGGTTACGGTTGGTGCCCCCTTTTTTTAAATAACTACTTTTATTATAGCTACTATTTTAACAGTTTTACTACAACACGTACTGCGCATGTCTGTTCATCAATTAATTTGATCAATGAAGGGAAATCATCTCTTTTGCATGCCCTATCGCGGCTGTTTCTACACGATAAATTACCCAATTTCGATTGAAAACATCGATACAGACTGTTTATGACGATTCTAGGTGGTCCGTTTTGATCATCCAAGAGACCCCTAACTTTGCTTCAGTTTTCCTAGTGTTAACGATGTACTCTTTATGGATTTCTTCTCCCCTGTTTGATGTTTAGCTGCCCTGGCATACGGTATATACAAGCAAGATTTACCAGCACCAGAAGAGAAGCCTCGTAACGTCGTCTTTGTAGATATGGGTCACTCATCACTACAGGTAGCAGCCTGCGCTTTCAACAAAGGAAAGTTAAAGGTAACTATTACACCTCATGAATATTCATGAACTAATCATGGCAATTCATTGGCCGATTCCAATCACAATTACTAATTTCCCTAGGAAATAGTTTTGACTATTTCCCTACAACCTCATCCCCAGAGTAACTATCATCTGGATGCATTCACGACAGGGATGGGGAAAATGCAACTTCCACGGGAACATAGCAACTTTAATCTATTTTTAGTTCACAACATGAATTACATTGGCAGTTTGTTTGACTTTGGAGGGAAATTTTGAGCTTTTGGAGGGAAGTTTTAGGCATAAAAAAGAAATACATAAGAATTTGAAGGGAAATGTTCACCTTGAAGAGAACATTTTAAAATTTGGTTTCCAATTCTTTTTTCGATTTTTCTGGCCCTGGTTACACTGGGGTTTACATGACAAATTCATTCACATACTTAAATAATAGTAGTCTTCCTTTAAATTCAAATTTATTGATCTGCTTTTTTTTATCAAGATGTTCTAATACAACCTATTTTGCATATATCTCCCATTCCGCATAAGGTTCTAGCCACAGCATCAGATCGTGAGTTAGGAGGCAGAGATTTGGACCTGGTACTCATGGAACACTTTGCCATAGAATTCAAAGAAAAATACAAAATCGATGTGAAGGGCAATCCAAGAGCGCAGTTACGATTGCGCACTGAGTGCGAGAAATTAAAAAAATTGATGAGTGCAAATATGACACCCATACCTATGAATATAGAGAGTATAATGGACGATAAAGATGTCACCGGAAGACTGAAAAGGTGAGGGAATAGTTTTATCAGAAATCCCAAGGAAATATGATCAAGAAAATGTTGTAGAAAAAAACCAAAAAACTGAAGTTCCAGCCTTAGTCACAGGCAGTAGCGGATTTTTTTTCTGTAAATACAGTTTGTGTAGTTGGCAACAATTTGAGTCTGGTGGGCTTATACCGGGTGGTTCAAACAAAAGTTGGACCAAAGTTCAAGGTTACTTTTCAACCACATTTATAGTTTAAGAGAATTTGTTGTTACTTGGTCTTGATCAGCAGTAAGTTTTGAACTTATCCTCAAAAAATGGTATGTTTAGCTTAGTTGGTTCTTCAGATAACAGAAAGCATGCACAAAACTGACTTGTCCACGGGAGCTGTACATTGTGACCAATCGTGTGTATTTACGATACAGCTCACCCATGGACAATTCCGTTTTGTGCATTCCATCTCTACTAAAGGACACTCCCATGGACAAGTCAGTTTTGTGAATGCTTTCTGTAATGAACCATATCTGAAAAACCAACCAAGCTTAATGTATCATTTTTTGAGGATAATTTTAAAACTTCCTGCTAATCACGACTAAGTAAACACATATTCGCTGAAACTATAGATGTGGTTGGAAAGTTTGGTTAGTTATCGTACTCGTTTTTTTCGCGCTGTTTGGGGATGACACGTCACGAATTTTGGTTGCACTTTCAGCAACACATAGATAGAATGAACTATGCTAAACACATGGCCAAATGGGATTATAACAAGTATTTACGTTGAGATTCTATTAATATAATAATTATAATTATAATGTCTTTAGATTTGTTCCCGACACAATCGTGGGGGCGTTTTTCGTTTTAATTGCATTAGTTAGATAGTAGGACACAGTTGAAGACAAGAAACGATGACGAATAGAATTGGTGGTATATAGCCAATATCTGTAAATAGGCACAAATGAAAAACTGATGAGTAATGTGGTTATATTATGTCCAATGCCATTGAAGGCTGATGCAGATGTGTGTGGCGTGTTGTCTGTTGTAGTCTTCTGCATGCCAGATCCCTGAACTGGATTAGTCCACTTGATTAAAGAGAGGAGTTATTCAGGACTTTACCATTATTTTGGAGAGGGATGTTTTGAGTGTGCTACAGTATTATGTGCATGTTGGAATTCAGCTAGCACGATTTCCTGCTGGTATTTAACACTAGGCAACTGCTTTTGCCTCGTGACTTGTCTCAACACTAATTAAGAATTAAGTACAGGGAATATGGTTCACTTTAAGACATTCTTATTTTGTATATATCGAGGGTTGACAACCAGAAAAGACTTAACTCAAAAAAGGACACTCTGAAAAAATGAGTTTTAATATATTGTATTCCATTGAGTTGTGTGTAATAATGAACTTTGCTTTTAACTCAAATGGGGCTATTTTTGAGTATAGGGTAATACTTTTGGGTAATACTTTTTGGGTGCTTAAAATCTTGCCAATATCTCAAAATGACCAAAAAGTGAGTTACGTCTTTCTGGTTGTTTATATTATCACTGAACACTAGTCTGAATAAATTATATTTGAATGATCTCATGTGTTTGCTATTCACAGGGCTGACTTTGAAACATTAGCGGCAGATCTATTGAAGAGAGTCGAAATACCACTCAAGTCTATACTGGAACAGACAAGTAAGTATATTGTAATCACTATTCACCAAGGACATGTCATTCCTATGATTCATAAATGTCTGCTATAGTAGATTCACAGACTTTGGCCGGTTTACTATTTCAGTATAGGTATTATCGATCAATTGCGGGGGAGGCAATGATTTGATATCTTAATCTGATCATTGGCACATATGGTTCTATGCTTCCCTGGTGTCTTAAATCACCATTGTCCGACTTTGATTTTCTTTCTATTTTAATCCTCATCTATGCAAAAGGATTAGAACTAAGAAGAAATGATGATCAATATGTGTCACTTACTTGTTGAGATGGCATGTTTCAATAGCATGCTATTTGCTTGGGTAGTTTAAATTCATGCATGGATTTGAATGCATGATATTTGGGGGATGTGTGGCTTCAACGCTTTGAAGTCCATTATATCGCAGTGAATGCAACCAATAGCATAAATTTAAACATTGAATAAGTAGATCTAAATATGCCGATATCGTGGTGATTGGTCCATTGTGGTTACTCTGAGGGGTCGTCCATAATTTTCGCCATTTTCAGTTACGTACAAAGCGTACGTAAGAGGGGGGAGGGGGTCGGGGGTCGAAATATACCCCAACCGTACGTAACTTAAATGGCGAGCTTGAGAGGCGAGATTTTTTTTAAAGTACAAAATAAAATAATATTTCGCCATTTATTGCGTACGTAACTCGAGGGGGGAGGGGGGTAAAAAGTTACGTGCGCTCTGTACGTAAGTGAAAATGGCGATAATTTTGGACGACCCCTTGAATAGATCCAAGCCCATAACTGATCGGCCAATATTTATGAATCTACTATTAGTCTTGTTTGTCCTATGCTTTTATTGCCCCATGTTTGTCTGAAGTCATCTCTATCCACCAATCTTACTGACTGTCTGCCTGTTGCGAAGTGTTCTTTTCAGGCTTTGAATTCTCTCAAGAATCTAATACGCCATTCTCGCAAAGATTGATCTCATATAAACTGCTAGAATCTAGATCGATTCTCATAAACATTTCAGTTTATATTTCTTATAACCAAACCTAACAAACAGAGTGGTGTATGGTGACATCCCTCCCCTGTCAGTCCACTTGATGTTCTGGACTCCCTAAATATGGCCATTCTAACCGTGGCAGGTAAACTCTACCTATCCTGACAACATTGCAAAGGACATGGGTCTTGATCTAAGTGATATTTCACAGCTTATGATGAATAAAGCGGCATGGTACCAATATGTGTCGGCTGCTTCCACTATTCTGTCCAAGGACGACCGATGATGATGTTGATAAAATCTTTGGGTTAGAATTTACGGATTCTATCATTATTGTTGAATTCATTTCTGAGAATTGTAGTATCTCACAACATTCTATCTCATGGTTTTTCTCCCAAAACCGTAGTGGTGCGTCAATCCATTCACACCTGTGGCTATATATTCTCTCTCTTGATGTTCTTATTATATTGTATTGTGATTTTATTGTAGAGCTAAAACCGGACGACATTTATGCAATTGAAATTATCGGTGGCTCCACACGTGTCCCGTCAGTCAAAGAAAGCATTAAAAAGGTGTTCAAGAAGGAATGCAGTACAACATTAAACCAAGATGAAGCTGTATCCAGAGGATGTGCACTACAGGTAGGTTATCAATTCAAAGGTGTATGACCGGATTTTGTCATACTGTGCTTTCTACAGGGTATGTCAGAAAAAATGTCCCATGTGAAACTTGATTTTTTTTAGCCATGAAAAATATAAACATTTTTGACATTGACATATCCTAAAATCATCATTGGAATCATGCTTTATAAGTTTCCAGTATTATTATTATTATTATTATTATCACAAATGCAGGTTTTTTCAGTTGAAAGTCCCAATTCTTTTCAAAAGTGGCCAAAATGGGATTTGCACTCTTGTTACTGAATTGATCATATCTTGGCAATTAGGTGGTGAAACTTACTGGGATAAAGTGTTTGTGATAGAAGACTAATAGGGCGTTCCAACAGTCTATTTTTTGAAAGCAAAAAAACATTCTAAAGCAAACATCTCTCAGCCCCAAAACTTTCCAGGGATAATGCGAAAATATGTGGTTTTTTCTGATACCAAAATCTTATTTCTGATGGGGAACATTGATCGGGTAACCTACCTTCAAATGATTTCGGTAAGGGGTCGTCCATAATTTTTGCCATTTTCAGTTACGTACAAAGCGTACGTAAGAGGGGGGGGGGGGTCGAAATATACCCCAATCGTAAGTAACTTAAATGGCGATCTTGAGAGGCGGGATTTTTTTTTAAAGTACAAAATAAAATAAAATTTCGCCATTTATTGCGTACGTAACTCGAGGGGGGGGGGGTAAAAAGTTACGTACGCTCTGTACGTAAGTGAAAATGGCGATAATTTTGGACGACCCCTAATGTGTAAAGTGGATGAATATATAAATGACTCTCTGACACAAAAGCTGAACATTGTATCGTTATGTACAATCCACTAGTTCTTAGCTAATCACATAATTAGGCCAAATTAAGAATAAATCTTTGTTTCTGGAAACCCCAGAGATATTGAAAATACCCTGTAATTAAAGTACTCTTAATTTGTTTCCCTTTAATTTAACTATATATTTTGTATGAATTTGAATACAGATACATCAAAATCAATAATTTGTAAAATGATGGAAGCAAATCTAAAAATGACTTATAAAACCCCGAGAGTCTTTAAGCACAGAATGTGGTCAAATATAATTTGAGTGTCTTTTAAATCAGTTTGTACCCCTATTTTTAAAACTTACTTTTCTATTTTTAGTGTGCAATATTGTCTCCCACCTTCCGTGTGAGGGAGTTCAACGTGACAGATCTCACACCCTATCCTATCAATCTATGGTGGACAGCAAGTGAAGGAGAAGATGGGTGAGTGACACCCCTTACCCCCTATAGGCTTGTCAGTTCCAGATTGCCAAGAAATATGTGGTTCTTTCCACCCCCACCCCCTTATGAGTGAAAATAATTCATGCATACATGCATGATTTTGGCATAAATGCACACGTCACACATCATGAGGAATCGTGCATGCTCTTGCCTTAATGCGAGCCTTGTGTGTACCCACAGTCACTCTTCTGTATTAATTTTCAGCCTTAAGAAGGCTCCCTTATTTGGAACTGACTGAATTATACTAATTATAATAAACAACCTTGGGTGGGTGGCAGTACCTAGCAGGTATAGCCATCTTGGATTTAAGTTCAACAATAGATGGTGCCCTAACAATCGGCCCGTAGATGCACACATTTCCATTTGGATGCGATTTTTTGCCACCTCGTCGGCAAACTTACGTCCACATGGACTCGCATTTTTCAAACCTTAACGGGAAGCCTGGACACTTCCGACAATCGATGAGGCAAAAAAAAGAAGTTGACTTGCTCTTTTAAGTGGCAACATCTGGGTCGGTCGATCAATTTTCTTTTTAGGTGTACAAACAGATAGATACAACACAAGAATGCAAATTTTAAAGAACATCTTCCTAAAAAACCTTTTTAATTTGACAATGCTATGCATTTAAGTTGCATTTAAACATCAACAACATATTTTGCTATTAATTATAACCAATATATGATATTTAAAATAGTTTAGAATTATCAACACAAAAAACAAACAAAAAGCGACCCTAGATTTTCATTTTTTAGGGTCTGTTGCAAAGGGTAAGCCAACTGTTTTTTTACCTAATATATAATAAAGCCTACTGGCATGAAAGAGAACTGGTCAAATGTTTAGAAAGAAAAATGATTTTCATAATGGAAACTGTCCTCTAATGTCATAAGTGATCTTGTGTGATTTGTTCAACAGGGAAATGGAAGTATTTAGTAGAAACCACGCATCTCCATTCTCCAAGATGCTCACGTTTTACAGGAAGGATGATTTTGAGTTGATTGCAAGATATGCATCGCCAGAGATTGTACCGTATCCAGAGGCAGTTATTGGTGAGTTATTTGCACTGATGATCACAAGCAGTTAATTGAGTGTGACTAGTTTGATACAAATCCTGCTGAACATTCTAAAATCATTAAAGGAGGTGTCCCACAAACATATGTTAGAAAAATAACTATCGAGCCCAACTTTTGTAATTATATTGAACAAAACATCACACTTATGACAAAAAAACTAATTAAAAACCGCAATCTTTGTGTTGAGTGATGGCAGTTTTTATTCATTTTTGTGACTAGTATGGGGTTTTGTTCTATATAATTACGTAATTTTGGCTAGACAAATAATGCTCACTGTTGTGCTTGCGGGACCCTTCCTTTCAGAGTTTTTCTATTCGAATGCAAAAGGTAGTTATTGGTGATGATGGTCTGAATAGAAATACATGATCTCTACCTTTTTCACCACCGTAACCACCAAAATAACTCAGTATTTCAGTAACCCAGTATTTCTGGGTTTTTGGTGGTGATTTTAGTTGTTATCTTGAATGGAAACAGGCAGTGATATCGTGTTATGCAATACGCTCTATGCGCAGAGACCTTTTTCACGTTACGCTCACATGTGGGTTACTAAGATCAGGGCATAGTGTGATGATTTGCTTGGATACCATTGCGTTGTGCGTATTTTGATAGAAGTCCGGCAATGCCACCTTTTGCTGTGTCACCATCTGCTGCTGAATAGAAACACACATTTAGTGGTTATTGCTTAAGGGGGGTGTGAACTCTCAGGTATAGCCTCCGTAAAGCTGCTGTAATTTTGTACCACCAAAAAACCAAAACACCATATTTGGCACTTTTTGGTCAATAATTTAAAAAAAATCAGATATTCAACAACAACAAAAAAAACCTCCTAGAGAATTTTATTAAGATTATAATAAATCTAAAACGACAAAATTTGACAAAATATATTTTTAGTTATCTTGACAAATCTGAAATGGGTCATAAACCTTGTTTTTTATAATTTCTCCAAAATGGTCAATTTTTCATGTTCATGGTTGGATTCATTGAACCCTTTTCTTCAAGAGAATGTATACTTTTACATGCAGGGTTGCAAAAGGGTTTTCTGCCTCAGGAGCACATGGTTTCCTTGGATATGAAATCCCATTTGATCGTGAGTGAGAGTATGGGATTTCCTCACAATTTAGTCTCATTTCCTGGGAGCGGTGCTCCCCGCTCCCGCACTTTTTGCATCCCTGTTACATAGATTAAATGAATAATGAAGGAGTTACAGCAGTTTTACGGAGGCTATGCCTGAGAGTTGCAAGTTATTGGTGGTGATGGAATAGAAACACACTTACTTATATATGAGGTGACCGTTGTTTACATCAGTAGTGTTTACAAATTGATTAGCGCCTGGTCTAAAGACATGCTAGAGGTACTAGTCCATGACTACTGCATACATCATACTATGAAAGCAAAACACACATCACTGAGCGCCAATTTTAAAAGCACATGCCCTTATGGTGCGCACGCAAACCGCCGGGCAACCAGATTTAGTAACTGGTCTCTCATTGTGCTTAGGGATGCATACCATGACTACTGCACTATTACACCGTAAGCATGGTAAGTAATGATCAATCAAGTGTGAATTAAAGCACATTCCTTGTAGGTACGCATGCAAACCGCCGGGCACTACGTCACCGGTCACACCATATATAGAGACTTACATTTAGGATTTTGCAAATCTGGTTAAAGCGTTGAAATGATTCTGATGCAATTAACGCATAAAGGTATGTTTACAAATGGTACAAAACGGATTGAAATGCCTTAGGCTATATCTTGTAGTATCCTTAATAAAAGTGGTATTGTGAACCACATGAAGAGTTTGAATTGAACATG
Source organism: Ophiura sarsii (assembly GCA_035610835.1). Lineage (NCBI taxonomy): Eukaryota > Metazoa > Echinodermata > Ophiuroidea > Amphilepidida > Ophiuridae > Ophiura > Ophiura sarsii. The sequence continues at coordinate 26,631,353 of CM069450.1, read as the reverse complement.
GACAGATTATAAATGTCACATTCGAAGTCCGACTCATTTACCCGTGCTTTGATTCTTCTTAGGTCGCTTTGTCATCAAGAGCGTGAAACCAACGGCAGAAGGGGAGAGTTCAAAGGTCAAAGTGAAAGTCAGGGTCAACGGTCACGGCATATTCTCAGTCTCGTCGGCGTCACTCGTCGAGAAACTGCAACCGCCCCCAGAAGAGGAAAAGCCCAAAGAAGAGGCGACAGACAGTGCACCTGCAGCGGAGGATGCTCCCATGGAAACAATAGATCCAGCAGCAGCAGCAGCAGCAGCAGCAGCAGGGGCCAATGAAAACTCTGAAGAGAAGGATAAAGAAGCCACTAAGGAGAATGACATTGCTGATGAGGGCCAAGATGGGGAGGTGAGAGAGAATGATATAGGGTGGTGTTGCTGGTGTAATATATGCGACCTATCACATCGAAACCGACAGGTTGTCGGCAAGGCTCATCTGCAGATAATAACAAAAGAAGTTGAGAAAAAATAAAGACAATAAAAATAATATTTTCAACCTTCCGATAGCTGCATAAAAACTAAGTTCCATGATTGATTTTGGCAAATTATGTGTCATTTTAAAGCTAACAAATAGTTCTTTAACATGAATTTCATATCTCAATGATCTTATCTGGACTGGAGACAACTGGTCTGTGACGATGTGATGGGTCACATATGTTCATTAAACCCTTAGGTCAACTCTTACATGCCCGTTCATTTGGGAATATTGCAAGGTTGAGATTTCTCCATCTTAACTCTATTTCATCCGTCACCAAATGAACGCGTGTAAGCTAGTTCACCCGTTCATTTGGGAATATTGCAAGGTTGAGATTTCTCCATCTTAACTCTATTTCATCCGTCACCAAATGAACGCGTGTAAGCTAGTTCACCCGGGTGAACTAGCCAGAGTGGACCTTTGCCTTTAACTAAGGAGAAAAATGTATGAGTAATGAGTGATGAGTGGTGGCGCGCCTAACAAGCGACCTCCTCATCTCTCTGTCTTGTTTGTCTATTTTGACTGTTTTTCGTGATGGGACTACTTTAATTTTTATACTGACATATTTTTCTTATATTGTAATGTTATTTTAAAGTGTTGTTATGTTATCTGTTAAGCGCTGGGAGGTGGGAGGCGCTTTAGAAGCACCGTTTTATTATTATTATTATTATTATAGCTGCACCCTAGAACTTTTGTGCTGAGCTGACATATATCATTTCCTGTTTGAATTCTCTATTTCTAGAAACCAATGAACACCGATCAGGGGGACACAGAGCCTCAAGCGACGACGGATAACAACAAAAAAGAGGAGAAGAAAGAAAATGGCAAGAAAGAGGGTAACGGACCCGACAAAGAGCCCAAGAAGGCCAAGAAAACCGTCAAATATCACGACTTGCCCATCGAGTCCACTGTACATAAGCTACCCACTGAAGATCTCAACAGATATTTTGAATTAGAGGTGAGTTTGTATTAATTTTTTTGTCATTTCTGTCCCTGATTTCATTAGAATGGGATGTGCCTGTACTGAAATGATTGTCTCTTTGACTGTGAACCAGGTCATGGCATGCCAATAGATCACTGTGTAAAGCTAAATGTCCAGGAAGGTCACAAGTTAGTGAAACAGCTTGGGATTTTCCATTTATATCTCCCAAAATTTTCAAGATGGAAGAAATGCATCTATGATGAACATTCTTGAAACAATAAGGGCACCCCATCCTATGGTATGAAATTGTCATCTTCGGATGAAGTGCACTCACTTTATGTCCCAGACACTCAGTCAGTTTATGGTAAATTGAAGTGCCTCGTTATGATTATATTATGCACTTTATTCTGTTCAATAAAGTAGATTATTATTTATATGGGCCTTCCAAACGGTACAATAAAATTGTGTATTGAATATTGTGCCCCAAGTTCCCGGTTGTGCGTCTAAAGTTTAAAAAATATTGCCATCCAATATTTTTTGTGCGGCATAGAAGATGTGCGCGTGAGTATATATTTGCAGAGAAGGTCAGTTCGGGCTTATTACAGTCTGTTATAAATAATAATAATATTGAATGTCTTATTTTTGGGTGATACAAGAATATATTGCACTGGCTTTAAATATATTGCACGCGTCTCTGACTCGTGCAATATTTTATAGCTCGTGCAATATATTCTTGAATCACCCTCAAAGCCATTCAATATTATATAACTATTTCCTCATCCTCTTTTGTCAAAACGGGTAATAAGGCTGCCAACATATTGAAAACTCGTTCAAATCCATGATTTCTTTCTTCATCTTTGCAGCATAAAATGATAGCGCAAGATCGGTTGGAGAAAGAGAAGAGTGACGCTAAGAATGGAGTGGAGGAATATGTGTATGACATGAGGGATAAGGTCTACGACAGGTTTAAAGATTTTGTGTCGGAAGAGGTAAGTTGACTCGGCGGCCACCCCCCCCCCCCCCCCTGCACTTAAATTTCTGACTGACCGACCCTACCTGAGAGGTTCGCATGCCCATGCAACAGGGTTGTTGTTTTCTTCACTTAATGTCAATTGATTTTGCTCTGGTGAGGAATGGATGATACATAAATCAATGGGACAGATTAATGCATATCTTTGCAGCCTATTTTATTTCAATGATGGTTTTACGGTGATGGCTTTAGATGTTAAAATTGAATCGATGCTAAATGAGTCTCCAGAAACAAATCTGTCTACCTTCTGGACAGGTCTGGACCCAATAAGGTAAATTGTACGGATTCTTCATTCAATCCGACATTTTACAAATGTTTCTATAGAAAGTAAATGAAATCAATATGAACACATCTCGGCATACACTTACCTACAAACATATTTGAAACTATTGTAACCTGTAAAACATTGTCAAGAAAACCCATTCAAAGATATTCTAATCTCGCCATACACAAAATCGATATTGCATTGAAATACTCATGTTTTCTTGTGTGTTATTTAATTGTTAAGGGTTGAGTGCTTTTTGGACTAATTTGATAACATTTTAGATATATACATCCTTTTGTTGTAGTAGTGCAGTTTCACATTTACTTGTGACTGGCCCTTTTTAAAAATGTAATCAACCTTTGTTTGTGTTTTGTCTAGGATCGAAGTATGTTTGTCAAAGTTCTAGATGACACAGAGAATTGGTTGTACGAGGATGGTGAAGATGTAGAGAAGACAGCATACGTCAATAAACTTGCAGAACTAAAAGTAAGAGAGAGGCAAATTACTTGGCCTTAAAAATAAAATAATGTTCAGTTACTTGCCTCACACCTCAATAACATGTGACACATTTAGTAGAGGGGAAAGGGGAAGGGTATTACTCCTACCCTCTAGGTTATTCATCGTCAATCATCAAAATTGTTGCTGTTTTGGTACCAATAGGTCGTTTAAATGCTCTTTCCAATGTTATACACCATTCTGTGGACAACTGGTTAAAGTAAGGGAAAAGTTTTTGAAATCATTTAACTTGTGTTACCATTTTGATTTTGGTAGTTGGCAGGGGGGAAATCTTTTTTCTGTAGTTAACATTTGAATCGGGGAACGGAAATATATATATTGCCTCCTTCTGTATTACACGCTGATTTTGGCATGATTTTATTGGGAGGCGAGCTTAAAACGCATGACCATATATGGCTTTATTCCGTAGTTAGCTAGTTGGCCTTGTTTTGCCATCCCTGGGATTATATATCAATATTTACGTATATTATTTCTGTGGTGTCAAGAATATTCAAGGCTCTATTCAAATTTTAACTACAGGGAAAAATATTGCAGGCAGGGCAGAATTTTGTCACAGGTAACGAGAATTCAAATGGATTTTGCGGTTGATAAGAATCCATAGATTCTCACTGAATATCTTGTTGTGGAAAACAGAAAAGCTTACAAATTTAGATTATTGCAATTCTCATGAATCTTTGCGAGAATGGATTCTTGCCGAAATTCCAAACTGGGTGGGGCAGTAGTTTACCTGTACGTATCGACCTTCATCTTTGTACTTGGTACAGGTAGGTCAAAGCATATTATGTAATGATTCAAATAGTTCAACTAGTTTAGTTTACTATAATTGAAGCAAACAATTCTCTATCAATTTGCTACATGCGTGTTGATGCTTTATGGGTACCATACATGAACACAGTGAACCAATTCATGTCGCACTTGAGTGTGTTGTACTGTGCGTGTTTCTGAGATGCATATTTGTTGATCGAGAATTATCTGTTTGGATTTTAGTTGGGACATTATCATCTAATCCAGTACACAAACGTAATTATTGCTAATAATGGCTTTGAAAATGTGAATGTTTTTTTCCAGAAAATTGGCCAGCCCATAGTTGACCGGTACAAGGAATCTTACGAGAGGCCAAAAGCCTTTGAAGATCTTGGAAGAGCTATAATGTTATACCAGAAAGTGGTTGATGCTTACTTAGAAGGGGTAAGTAATTTGTAACATTGTAAATGTTTTTACTGTGTATATTCTCTTTGAAATGATGGTTACAATAGGTGAGTTAGGAATTAGATCTTAGGTCTGATATAAAATTGGATGGATTGAGCGTGATACACAAAGATATTGGTCGAGCTATGAGTTTTAAAAAATATTGTGCGATAATTTTTTTAATTTTTTTTAATTTAAAAATCCCAAAAAAATTCTCAACCCCAACCCCCCCTAAAAAATAGATTCCTAAACAAATTTCACAATATTTCAAATTAAAAAAAGAAAAAATTCAAACAAAAAAATTCTACTGCATTTTTTGACTGCTACTATGAGAGTGTAGGTCGACCAAGTTCACTCTAGTGACATAATGTTCAGAATAATTGGTCTTTACTAATGCATTGCAAGTATGGGACGGAAGATTCGAACTGCATAATAATGGAAGAACTACAAGCTTTTAAAGGCATTTATTTTAAAGTCAGGTATTGTTCCAATCAGAAGCTATCATTCTGTGAATATGCGTATAGGTGACTCCGGAAGGACGTCACATGCCGTTGACAACAAACATCATGAAGTCAACAAATTTCAGATTGCACCATCCCAAAAATATGGCCCCTTTGTGCCAACTTGATATGGTACCATTGAACAGAATATGTTCCCAAGGGATATCTCTGCATACTCATGCTATTGCATTGTGCATAAATATGATAGCATGAGTACTATCATACTCATGCTATCATATTTACACACAATGCAATTTTTCACATGTTTTTCACTGTTGAAATTGAAAGTCTGAAAAATCAAGGTGAAACATTTTGCAAATTTTGGAATTTTTACAAATTCAAACAACAGTCGCTTACACGGCCTCACACAGTCACTAGAAATGATCTTGTGAATGGTTGAGTAGAGCGTACGACTGATTTGTTAAAACGATTTGCTTTGTTGTCAACGGCATTAAAGCAAATCCGGGGTCACCTATAAAATCTGCAGGGTCACCTATAAGAGCTCATTTATTGATCAAAATGACCATGGAATCTTATTTGGTAATTGCAAAAGATGAACATTACGCGTTTCAGTGATTTCAGCGAATACAGAACACCACCGGAAGTAAAGCACTACAGCCTAATAGTGTTGGCGGGGTTGTGTGGAATTTGGATAATATTGAAGAGTCGCAGAGGGTTGGGCCTTTTTTACTTCTCTTTTCTTTGTTTGTTATGCTTTGCTTTTTGCTAGGTATAATCATTTGTATTTCTTTTATTTTTCTTAGGATGAGAAATATAATCACTTAGAGAAGAAAGACATTGACTTGGTTGTTAAGAAATTAGAAGAGAAGAGGAAATGGAACGATGGCAAACTCAACGCCCAAAATCAACTAGCTAAACACCAGAATCCAGTAGTCCTAACACAACAGATAGTCACTGAATCAGGGGTAAGTCTCACAATATTTGACTTCATGTCATCTCTTAATAATCATAATGTTAGGTGATATCAGCTCCTATTTTTGTGGTCGCTTGAAACTATTTGTGATCATACATGAATAAATGAGGCAAACTAAGGCAATAGCTAATTTGATCTAGGAGCACAAATGTGGGACACGGTCATAGAAAGTCCTATTTCTAATCTTTGATATATCTTATATCCAACTAGAGACTCAAGTTTATAAAAATAAAGAGTTAAAAAAAAAGAGATATTTTATTTTTATTCACTCCATTGATTTGTTAACAAAATCAAAACAAATCTTCCAATGTCCATGACTTGACTATTTATATTTGATGTTTAGAGACATAGTGACTTTCAATGATCCATAACTGTGATATAAAATTGACTATGGTACCAAAATGTTCCATAACCCTAACCCCGGTTTAGGGTTTTTGACCGGAATCACAATTTTCGAGGAAAAAACACCAACTAAATCTCTGGGAACCTGCCGGGATTCGATCCGGGGACCCTCAGCTACACATTCGCGCAGTATCGCTATCGCGCGGTATACTGCCTTCACTATATAGGCTCAGTTGACTACGTCATCGCAAACCAACAGCGCATGCGTTTGGATAGGGACTTAGGATTAGCATTTTTTTGCACTCAGGGGTTAACTTCTTATGCATATTATCATTTATATAAATAACTCAATTCTCATGTCCCTCATAGTGTGTGCCTCATTTACTCGCGTTGGGTCACATTTGAATGCGTAAATCAAATTCAATGACGTTTGCTTGCGTCCAATCAAAGAAAAATGTTGGCCCTTGAGTGGAAATATTGCACTTTTGACTGGAGATTTGAGCTGACAACACCTCCTAACTTTAGGGGACACATAGTATCAAATTACTGTAAAACACTAAAAGTATTAAAATTAAACGAATTTTCAAAACACCACCTTTTAGTGGCATTTTAATGACACTAATTTGAATCATCTTGCTATGTTAACCTATGTATAAAATCTTAATAAGCGGCATTTAAATTTAGCGAATAGAGGTCCCTAGTGAAATTCAAATGCTAGCAAAATTTTGTTTACAGTATATCTTACAGTACCCACCATTGCTGATAATAAACACTAAGTTTGCCCAGTAGAAACAGGCAGAATCCGCTAAGAATCAGTAGTTTCGGTAATCCCAAAAACCTTCACAAACCAGGTTTGGAACCGGCAATAAACCCAATAGAAACAGAAAGGTGATTAATCTTAGCGGTTTGTGCCGTGAACCGTGTCACGCTGGGTTATACACATTGGGAAGCAATCTTTTTCAGGTGCGGTGGCATTGTTTGGTATTACAAAAGGTCAAGGACTAAGATCGATAAACTTAGCGGTAACTTTTTTGCGAGTAGAAACAGGGGGATTTAAAACTTACCAATTAAATCTTAGCGTTTATTTCTTGCAGTGCCCCTGTAGAAACACGCTCTATGTCTCATTGAAATGGGTTCAACTATGAATGTGTGATATAACAAGCCTGTCTAGATGCAGTGACATTTTCTAGTGGTGATCAGTTTAACTTTGAGCTGGTTTGGGCAGTTTGAATTTTAATTTGAGGTTGACTTTTTCTACTGGTTGTTGCCAGAGAAATTGTTCTTCTGTTCCTTTTCTTTAAGTTTGGGCATAGCCTTATGGGGCGACTGTTGAATCCAACATTTCATGAAAACCATAATTGACTTTAATCAAGTCCACGACGAAATAAAGCGTAACAATACTTTTAAGCAAGATTTGTATCTAGTCTAGGATGCAAGTTGCATTAGGCTGGGTTCACATAGAAGTATACGGTATTCGCTATACGCTATTACGGGCACGGCGAGTCACATAGGGTATACGCGAGCCCTACTCGTAGTAGCCGAATTGCAGCCACATCCAAACAGGATGGTATACGGTGCACGAAAATCGAACATGCACGATTCCCGGTATACTATACTATACTACACTATACGCCAGGAAGCCAGGAAAAAACTGCAAAAGGCTCAGCTCATTGACATCCAGGAGGGATCATGTATATCAAGATCGGAGCTGCAAACTGAGAAGAACCGCCTAAGCAGCACATACCAGATGGTAAATGAAGAGATCCTAGGAAGGAAGATCAAGCAAGTAGAAAACTCCAACATAAACTGTCAGCATAAAGCATCTTGGGACCTTATCAACGAGATCAGTGGGCGTAAAACAGCTAAAAAGGGACAGATCAAAGGTGAAACACAGACAGAAAGATTGGAATCCTGGCATACCCACTTCTAGAAACTACTCGGAAATCCCCCTGTCATAACAAATGAGGATAAAAAAATAAGTCAATTGTTTCAGGAATTTAACATACGAACAGACGCTTTTGATCAGAAAGAATACAACGCTGCCAAGAAGAATATTACTGAAGGCAAAAGCCCCGGCGAAGACGAGATCCCACCGGAAGTTCTCAAAAGATGTGACCTGGATGATATAATTCTTAACTTCTGCAATGATGCGCTTATAAATGGGAGAAAACCAGACCAGTGGTCCATACTAAATCTCATCCCAATTCCAAAGAGTGGAGATTTACGAGAAGGAAAGAACTATAGGGGAATCTGCTTATCGTCCATTGTAGCAAAAACTTACAACAGGCTGCTCCTTAACAGAATTCGACCTCACCTAGACCCGGTTCTACGAATCAATCAAAATGGTTTTCGCCCAGGTAGATCAACAGTGTCTCAAATTCTGGCATTAAGAAGGATAGTAGAGGAAATTAAGAACAACAACCTCATTGCAGCATTGGTCTTCATAGACTTCAAAAAAGCATTTGATACCGTCCATCGTGGTAAGATGTTGGATATATTACGAGCCTATGGTGTACCAGAGAGGCTAGTGGCTGCCATTGGACTTACATACTAACAAACCAAAGCACATGTTACTTCTCCAGATGGCATCACAAAGGACTTCGAAATACAAGCAGGGGTTCTTCAGGGTGATACACTAGCACCGTTTTTGTTCATAATCATCCTAGACTATGTACTGAGGAAGGCATTGGCAGGAAAAGAAGAGCAACTAGGCTTCACACTTGTTCCCAGGCAAAGTAGAAGAATAGGGCCGCAGACAATTACAGACCTCGACTTCGCAGACGACATTGCTCTCCTTGCTGACAATCTACGGGATGCAGAGGAACTACTACATCTGGTGGAAGCAGCTGCGCTTACAGTTGGTCTTGGGATGAACGCCAAAAAAACAAAGGCAATGCTGTACAAAGAAGCTCCAACACCAATTAAAACACTGGATGGTAATGATCTTGAAATTGTCCAAGACTTCAAATACCTTGGTGCCTGGATTGCTAGTAGTGAACAAGATTTCAACATAAGAAAGGCTCAAGCTTGGAAAGCCTGTAACAGCATGACAAAAATATGGAACAGTAAACTCCCAAGAAACCTGAAAATAAAGCTGTTTACCACCACTGTTGAATCTGTTTTGACCTATGGAGCCGAGACTTGGACACTAACAGCTAAAATGAGAAAAGCGCTGGATGGTTGCTACACTCGCCTCTTAAGAAAAGCACTTAATGTATCATGGCAATCTCACACCACCAACAAAGATCTATATGGGAACCTGCTACCAATATCAGAGAGGCTAAGACGGAGGAGATTAAAATTTGCCGGCCACTGTGCCAGAAGGGAAGAGGAAGCAGTCTCCAAAGTTCTCCTGTGGCAACCCAAGCATGGACACAAGGCTAGAGGACCACCACGAAAGAATTACATCAAGCTTTTATCAGAGGATACAGGACTAACTAGGCAGGACATGAAAAACTGCATGCTTGAAAGACCAGTATGGAAGGCCATCACAGAAGTCCGTCCCTTCGGGACGCCTTAAGCAAGCAAGCAAGCAAGTAAGCAACACTATACGCAGGTTATACAGCGTTTTTGAATGGTGCCGTCTTATGTGACCGAATAGCGTATAGCGAATACCGTATACTGTATACCGTATACTCCTATGTGAACCCAGCCTTATGCAGTTGCCCGGACCTTACCCTATGAGAAGAGTTTTGGGTCTGGGGTTGAAAAAAAACCCGGAATAGATTTAGAGGCTGCATCTGTTCTGTTTGTGTCCAGATGTGGGTGTAATACCATTATAAACATTCGCATTTTGGCAGATAACCTGATTTTTTTGTCTCTTATTCTTAAACCCTTAAAGCCGTGTGCGATCCCATTCTAATGGTTGTCATTTTACACCACTTTAAATAAGCAAAACGTAAACCAACTCTGTTTGCATATTTCTAACTAATTTTTTCCGTCAATTTGTTTTCTCTCAATTCTTAGACCCTTAAAGCCGTGTGTGATCCCATAGTAAACAAACCCAAGCCAAAGGTAGAGCCGCCTAAGGACGACAAGAAAACCGAAACAAAAACTGAAGGCGGCGAAGAAAAGATGGAGGAAGGCGGTGCGAGCACAGAAGGAGCCGAGTCATCCTCCGCGCAGGACCAAACCACGAATCCAACAACAGAAGATGATGCAGCTGATATGGAATTAGATTGATAGTAAATGATTAGCATTTCACTGCAAATTATGAGCGTTTACTTTTGGGTAAACTCAAGAGTAAACGCAATAATAAACACTTATGTGAGCCAAACAACTAAGCTGTTTTCCACCCAGCCTCTAATCAATAACTGTCCCATTATATATCACAGAATGTGGAAACATCTGTAATTATATTCACTCACTTGGAGTGTGCTTTGAGGTCTATTGGGCGCAAAATGCAAGAAACGTTTAGTTTTGCGTTTACTTTTCCGTTTGGTTTTGTGTTTATAATTGTGTTTACTTTTGAGTTTACTTTTAGTTTGTCCAAAAGTAAACGCTCATAATTTGCAGTGTTTAGTCTTTAAATTATTATAACCATGACGCTTAATTAATTACTGAGCGGGTGCATGGAAGCATATGATATGTAATTTATGAAAAATTGCATTTGGGTTTCTATAATCCATTTGTTTCAAAAGACAAAAAAAAATACCCAAAACATAGGCATGTTTTGTTTTATAATTTATGTTCAAGGGCACCACATGATTTGTGCAGGAAAAAAGGAAAACATTTTAACCCATTTCAAAAACATGTTTTGAATAGATTGTGCATGGAAGCATATGATATGTAATTTATGAAAAATTGCATTTGGGTTTCTATAATCCATTTGTTTCAAAAAACAAAAAAAACAACCAAAACATAGGCATGTTTTGTTTTATAATTTATGTTCAAGGGCACCACATGACTTGTGCAGGAAAAAAAGGAAAACATTTTAACCCATTTCAAAAACATGTTTTGAACAAATATTATTTATGTGCTTTCAATAAACATTTTTAGCATGCTTAAAGATGAATGGATGGCCTACATACGATTTTGAAAAACTCGTTAATACCTCGTTATCGTTATCAATTACACAGACAACATTGTTGCAAAGGAATTGTATAATGCTATATTACACAGCTCATGGGGCTGGTAGAGAGGGGGAAAGCAAGTTTACATATCACTAAGTATGGGCAGTTTTATTGCATGCGCATGGTCAGTAATGCACAGATGCAGTATATCAACAGTTAGTAATTTTTATTTTGCCATTGCAAATTTCACTCCACGGTTGTGGGCGGAACTCGCAAAGAACGGTGCAATTCTATGGCTAAGAGTTTTTTCGGAGCAATTAATCAATACTCATGTTGCCCAGGTTTATAATAACATCAACATTTTGTATGATTAATGCAATATTAATTATAAAACAAGAAAGAATGTGTGCTAGGCGAATCATGATGAACCCTTGCGAGGCTTTTACAAGTAGGATCCCCTCGCTATTTATTGCTTGTAGTAAAATTGTACTCGGCAAGCTAAATCTGTATTCAACTCTATGTTAATTGACTTCCCTTGTGCCCCATTTACACGTGCAGGACAACTTGCATATCTTAGTGCATATGACTTTGTGCAGTGACATCAGAGCATATTTCAGTGATCGATGCAGCATTTTATTATAATAGGGTACAATCATTGGAATACGCTTTGATGTATCTGCGCAGTTAGATGAATGAAGTATATGATAACGTATGCCGAACCTGAGGCGAAGGGGCAGTTAACACTTTCCACGCTGCAGGCGTCTGCAGACGCCATTTCAAAATGCTTCAAAAATGCATATGACTTTGTGCAGTGACATCAGAGCATATTTCAGTGATCGATGCAGCATTTTATTATAATAGGGTACAATCATTGGAATACGCTTTGATGTATCTGCGCAGTTAGATGAATGAAGTATATGATAACGTATGCCGAACCTGAGGCGAAGGGGCAGTTAACACTTTCCACGCGGCAGGCGTCTGCAGACGCCATTTCAAAATGCTTCAAAAATGTCTAAATTGTTGAATTTCTTTACCATATTTGGAATCGCCATGTGAAATGCATTGAAATAAGTACAAATATGCCTAGTATAAGTTCAGTAAATCTTGAGTTGCTTCCATTGTTCCGTCCAAGGACGACCGATAATGATGATGATGAAATCTTGAGCTGCGTGGAAAGTGTTAAGTTCCTCACATGCTTCAAATTGTGCATATATCACTGAAATATGTGATGCAGCACATCAAAGGGGGAACTTTGCAGGTTAAGTCAATTTTGAGTTAATAATGTGTGCTCTCAGAGCATTTAATAACCTCTAAAATGACACATTTATCAAATTGATAAGAGGAATTTAAAATTCACGAGTGAAAAATGACTCCTGAATTCTTGTTATTTTCTTTATTTTGTTCTGTCCGTTTTCATCTATATCTCGAAAAACACACAGCCGCAAAGTCTCCCCTTTTGATGTGCTGCATCACGTATATGCAACATGCTATCTAATATATAGAAGGAAGTATTTATTATAATTGCCCGAGTCTAGAAATCAATTATTGATCCAAGCTTTGGTAAAGTGACCCAACCCAAACTTAACCATACCGTAAAGAACCTTGTTTTAACCGCAAATCCTCACTTCCAAACAAATTTGTAATTTTTTTTTAAGTCTGTTGAAACATTTTTGATGATATAATTGATTATATATTACGACTCTGACTCACAGTTTTTGCCAAAGTTTATCTCAACACTGGATTTTGTATTATATCCCAGTTCAAATTCAAATGTTACAATATGAACATCTATTTGCATGTGAATATTACCAGATAACCTGAAATTATATCGCCATATATTCTCCAAATATGAGCATAATGGGTTGAGTGTGTTTATGCAATGAATAGCCAGCCATGAAGTCAAACACAGGATTTTGATACCACAGGGCTGTCAACCCTCCCGCATTAGGCGGGAAGTCTCCCGCCTAGACACTCTTTCTCCCGCACTCCTGCCTAGCATATAAAATCTCCCGCCTCAACAAACTTACCTCAATTAAAATGTTTATCAACACATTTATACTAGCTTACGTCGGTACATTTACGATTTTGACCATGCAATTTTTGGGTGGATTTGAGGAAAACGTCATCGTTACCCCCCCCCCCCCCCCCCCACCACTTATAAAGATTTCAGATTTTTTTTTTGGGGGGGGGGGGGGTCTGTATCTCTCCCTCCCACCAAATCCCAAAAGTTGACAGCCCTGATACCAGCGACTATCAAATCAAATGACATTGTCTGGTTTTGTGTTTAGTGTAAATCATAATGTGTATTGTATGCTGGCAAGCAAGTATGTGGTTCTTTCAACCATGACCTCACGTGGCACATGGAATTAAGTTGCGTGCTGTATTAAAGTTGTCTATTAAGCTTAACACTTTCCACGTGGCTATTAGTTTTACCATATTACAAAATAGATTTTCAGAAACCCAACTTTCAAAAGCCTATCTCAAGGGAGCCAATACTAGGCATGTTTGTACTTAACCCTTTGAACCCGAAGTTATTATAAGGGTTCGGTACACCCACCCTGACTTCTCCGGGGTAAAATGCTAAATATAGTACACCTATATCATCCGTAATATATGTTGCTGATGATAGAGGGCAGTATGCCATTGTACTACACGTATAACGTAACCTATTTATAACATAAAAACGTCCGATTTTATCGCCAAAATTGCCAATCATGACCGTAAAACAATGCATCCCTGTCTACCTGAGAATCATCTGCGCCATATTGGGTTGCATATTCATCCAATTTCGCGCTATTTTTGACTGTTTTCTTCAGCTAAATGACATCAAATCACAACGAAAACCTTGTGAAACAATGTATTTCACATCGGGTAAACATCACATGACTTTCAAGTCACATGACCACTCAGTCATATGATAAATGTGTCACCTGATCGCTCAGGCCGATTTATCGGGATCGGCCTATCGGGTCACAGCGCGTTCTTAAATAGGCCGATTTTTCGGCCTTTCGGGTTCAAAGGGTTAAGTTGAGGCATTTCTCATGGTGATTCCAAATATGGTGATGAAAAAAATTAAAAAAATTGCAGCATTTTGAAATGCCATGTGGAAAGTGTTAACTGCCCCTTTGCAGCAGGTACTGCATATGTTATTATATACTCCTTTCATCTAACTGCGCAGATACGTTGACATTTTTGGAACTGTCGTCTGCAGACGACCAACGCATGGAAATTGGAAAGTGTTAAATCTGACTCTGTTCGGATGGTTAAAGCTTACATTGCCTGTATGCTCACTTTATTTCTATCTCTCTATATTCAACAGTAAGGAAAGCATGCATGCATTCATCTGTGAGGTCGTTTGCCTGATCACCTAAAAAATAGTTGATCATTATGCTAAATATATTATATACATTATACTGGTAAAGATGCAATCTTCTTGCAGAGCGAAATACACTGAGCCAAAAAAGAAACTTATAAAAAAAAAAAAGCTTATAAAATTTGAACAGATCACCAAATAAAATTCTGTGCATGAAAATGTACCAAATTTGGATACAATATTACTGCAATGTATTGTTTCAAATGGCAGTCAATAACCAATTGTTTGCTTCAATGACACAAGAGAAGTGTGTACTGACCCTATGGTGATCTGTTAAAATGTTATAAGTTTCTTTTTTGGCTCAGTGTATATTAGACTTTTTGGAACGGTTCAAAATGGTCTAACTTTTATATACATTATAAATATTGAGGACTCATAAACACAAGGCCTCATCTCCATTTTTTCAAAAATGAGATTTTGGTGTCAACATTTTCAGAAAGAAATTCTCTTTCCAGTAAGACACAGCTTTATCTCCATAACACAACCCTTTCAAAGTTATAGCCAGTATCACAAGGCCTCATCTCTATCTCCCCAATGTGTTTAAAAATCTTCAATAGTCTTTTTCTCAAAATGATCAAATGGCCTTGTGTTTCTGAGCCCTCGATATATTGAATGGTACATTACAAACTGTTTGTTGTAGCACTGCCAAAACATGTTTTTCTGGTTTTGATAATGTAATATCAAAACAGTTCAGGAGTGATTTAAAATGCATGGTTCTGCTGTTTTTTAACTCTGAAAACCGCACAAAACAGCTACAAACTCTGCTATTTTGCTCATCTAATTTGTTTTTCGTATCTTTAAATGCATGTTGTTTCACCATTGTAAATTATGTTTACATAGAGCCATGGTATAATGAATCAATACCAGTATTGATCTGCCCCTCCCATCCACCACCACCCCTCCTCCTTTCACCATTCACTCTCTTTGGTTGTTTTCCCAAATACCGAGTTTGACCGTTTAGTCAGCCTAATTCAATTTGAATCTTGATATTATAACATTGTTTTGTAATAGAAGGCTTCCATTGTTTTCAGTAATTTACTTATTTTGCATAGCTCATCAATCAGTTTATAAAAAAAGGTGGAATAATTCGAAAATCAAAAATGTCAGTTGGAGTACTTTTTTGTATCTGTTGTGGAAAGAATGATCAGTTCTAACGTTTAAAGAATTATTGAGTTCATAATTCGTTTCCCTAAAAGGTTGTTTATGGAGTTTGGGTAGGTTTTGGACTTCAGAATGACCCCAGTTGATCATTCCTAGAACATCCGATGTCATTGTGATCTGTCAAAACGAAGACCATATTTTTTTATTATTTGTATTGTTTCTGATATGATTTAACAACAATTACGTCTCATATATGAACATCCAGCACAAAGGGCCCGTAAAGTCGGCGGAGAATGTACTGAGATAAACAATAAGGAAACAAAGGAATTGTCAATGGATTTATTGATTTGTACTGCCATTGTAAAGCTGATTTTAAAGCTAATTCCCTGTTCAATATCTCAAAAAAATGTTCTGGCCGACTTGACATCCCATTGTATATGATTTGAGGCTGTTTTTAACCCATTTATGAGGATGATTCTTGTGAAATGTATGCCCATGTTCAGGACTACCTGTGGAACAGCAACCTATTGATTTGCTTATTGAAAAAACCATGCCAAAAAAAAAAAAATCTCCAGCTAGTCAACACCCATAAAATCCCTAGGGTTGTGTAACCTGGTAACATTTCTATGTGTGTTAATTTCTGTTCTGAGCGGAATTGACTCAAGTTATCAATGACCTAACTCCCATCTGTATAGTGACTCAAATGACTTGACCTGAATTTGAGGCGACTCGTTGCAACACTGATTCAAAAGTCTGTACAGATATGGCAATGATGATGATCATCGATGGTTGTATAATGTACAAAATTAGTTTTTGGATGTTACATAACTGTTGAAACAAGTATAGTGATGTTTTTGATTGTTTTGTTGCAAGTAAAATAAATCAGTGTTTTAATCTTACGAAAATCCTGGATTTTCACTGATTGGAAGAAACAAAGAAAGAAAATAAATTAATTGTAGACTATAAATTATTTGTAACTGGTGAGATTATTTCATGTCTTATTAAATCTGTTTCATTGATTTTCTTGCTTGCTCAATGGAGTACGGTTTGTTCCCCGACCAAATTCACTTATGATATTTTTTTCATTACCCCTGCACGATATTTTTACGAGGCCTGGTTACAATAGTGAAAGTGTGCATGATGTGACGGCGGTATGCGTGTGCGGCAGGGAATGTGCAATGTAAATTAAATTCGCAATTACTTCCGGTGCAGTCATGGTCAATGAGAGACCAGGTTGCCCGGGGGCAGGTGCGTTTAAAATTGGCCCTCAGTATTTTGCTTACAAAGTGTCTTCAATTTGTAAACAACGGTCACATATATTCAAGTGAATTTTTGCCCCAATCATAAAAGACCACTGGAACAATTTTTGGAATGTGGGTGGTCAATCAATATATTTGCATAATCCAGATTATTCAAATTTAGTTATTTGCATTCTAGTACTCCAAATGTTTATTCCAGATTATTCAAATTTATATTTGCATAATCTAGATTATTCAAATTTATATTTCCAGAATCCAGATTATTCAAATTTAAATTTGCATAATCAGGATTATTCAAATTTATATTTGCATAATCCGGATTATCCAAATTTACATTTGCATTATTCAAATTTATATTTGCATAATCCGGATTATTCAACTAAAGTTATATTTGCATACTAGTACTCTGAATTATTCAGATATATAATTGTATAATCTCAATTATTCTAACATTTGCATAATCCGGATTATTCAAATTAAATGATGAGGATTATCGTAATATACTTTTGAATAATCCGGATTATGCTAATATAAATTTGAGTAATCTGGATTATTGTAATATAAATTTGCATAATCCGGATTATATAAATTTGCATAATCAAAATTAGGATTATTCAAATGTACGGATTGTTCAAACATTAGCATAATTATTATTTAAATGATCTTGATTATTCCTATATACTTAGGATTATGCAAATAAAATTAAAATTAAAAAGGTATTGTAATTATAGACTCATAATAAATGATACACAAGTGATTCATGCCTTTAATAAAGAATATAACATGCTAATAAAATCTTATGCATATATAACATTATTAGGGAGTGTTCATAAATACCTTGGTGGGTGGTTGGAAAAAATGGAGGGGATCAGTAGAAAAAAATGTCCCCCAAAAGGGGATCACAAAAACAAGGTATTTAATAGGGTATAGGGAAAAGCAATTTAATACAAAAACATTTTTGAATTGTATCCATCACGTAATGTATGATTGAAAGTATTCCGATATGGATTGTGGGAAATTCTTTTCTCAATTTGTTTCACTTTCTTTCACATTTTCTTGAACTCTATCTAGAAATTATCTACTACCCTAGGGTTAGTAATACATAGGGCTCAATGGTAGACGGAGTTCAGGCATCAATAAATGATAGTGCAACCCAAATCTGTTAGTAGTGCAACCCAAATCTAGTTACAGGTAGTAGCGATAATTTCTAGTACATCATATAGGCCTATTTAATAAAATAAATATCTTGCCTGATAATGCATTGATTGAGAACTTGGGTTAAGAATTGATTTTCTTGTTTGAGGTCATCTTAAACGATTAGTTTACGATTAGTTATTGTTTCCGAATACGATTTGATATAGCATTTGAAACGCTTGCACAACATTGATTAGATGGGAAGACCTAGCATCTTTGTGTTAATTTAAAAGGTTTGATACATAGGGAATACAACATTTACAGATGCTCAAAAATCTAATGATCTACAGGCGCGGCTGACGACAAAATTGTGGGGCACCAATTTGCCACCAATTCTACCATTTAAAATGCCACCAATTCTACCATTTAAAAAGTATAGGGGAGAGCGGGGAGTGTACGCCCTATGGGCAGGTTCGCCCACGTGATTCTCATCTTTGCGGCCACTGGTTGAATATGGCGAACACACAATAGATACAGCAGTATGTTGCAAGCTTCCCACATAAACGTGACAGATCACCTAGAACATGTTTGTCAACTTATCATTCAAAAACCTATATGGGGCACATACGCCCTATGATGATGGGCAGGTTCGCCAATAGTGATTTATTTAGTTATGATTTTGCATAATTTCATAATTGTATAATTTTCCTCTTACAGGATTATTGTAATTATAAAAATAGATGCCAAAATAGTTATCAGGAATGGAGTATTAGAGGAGAATATTTCAAAATGTTGTATTTCTTATTCTGAACGAGTAAGTTCCGCAAAAGTGCCACACCCCTATATTTTGGACCCCTAAATTTTGGAATAAAATAACGAAGAAAAACGAATATATATGTATTAGATATTTTGGTACTTTGTGTGGCCTAATTCTGAGCCTAGGGCGAACTTGCCCCAGCCTATGGGCGAAATCCGGGCAAGTTCGCCTTTTTGAGACACACCTGTCTTTATCATTTACTCTTGCCTTTACAGTAAGGCCTAGAGTACTGAGATCATGGTCGTATGTAGCCAAGATATCAATCTTTCACATAATATCAATATGTCCATTCAATCTTTAACATTGGTGTCTCTATAGACCTCTTCAAATGTAAATGGGGCAAACACTTTCCGCTCTCCCCTATGTGTTCCTCAATGTTTCTACTATTCAAAGCAGTCGGTATTGTGTTGAATCTTCACATGCAATCACACGTCCAATCCAGCACACCTAACACAGTCGAACACTGAAGGAAAAGAAACAAGGAATAAAAATAGTAAAACGTGAGGAAAAAAAAAAAAATCACAATTCCTCAATTAAGAGGAATATTAATGTCATTATCACTACAGAATAAACTGCGCCAATAAAGTATCACAATCACACACACTTGCAAATGGTCAGATTTATCGGAACCTGAAATAGTATGCAAACAAATGATTAATGACTTCGATTCACAGTTATCTCCTGCGCATTTAGACACCTCATTTGTTGCGCTACGATGTTGTTTGATGGATTTATGGGCACTTGAGTGGCTTAAGGTCGAATTCAAAAGTTGCAAAAGCTCCTATTTGATGAAAAGCACACTTTTAAATGTTCCGACTAAGATGTCTCATCATTTGATATTTCCATTGATTTTGAACGATGTGTGCACCCAACCCTCAAGATATATAATGTTGGTATATGAGACATCTTAATCAGAACATTAAAGTATGAATGTTCTCCCCAGTTGAACGTTTAAAATGGGTCGACAAAATTAAATACAATGTACGAGGGGCATTCAATAAATACCTGCAACCATTGAAGATCTCTGAACCATGACACGTGTCAGTAAAATAAACTCATGATACTTAAACTATTGACTCTTTTCTCACAGAAAATCTCGAACACGTAGGTCATTTATATCATTACATTTCAGCACTGTGAATACCGTGATTTCAGGGCACTGGTTAGGGAATTAAATGTCACAATACCGGGAAATTTGAAAGACAAATTTATGGCATGCATTAAAGGCATATTATGTGATCTTTTCTAGATAGCGCCCTCTTTTCATTATTTTTTTTAGAAAGTAGATTTTCTTGCAGATTTACATTTCTGATCATAAATCATACATACATTCCAAGTTACAGAGCGATACGATTCCTAATTACCTCAAAATCATGGTTTTAGAGTGAATTTAGAGTAAAAATATAAACTGTCGGAGTTATCCGACAGTTTATTTTCACTCTAAAATCATGATTTTGAAGTAATTAAGAATCGTATCGCCCTGTAACTTGGAATGTATGTACGATTTATGATCAGAAATGAAAATCTGCAAGAAAATCTTCTTTCAATTTTTTTTTCAATGTTGAGGGCGTTCCTTGGAAAGATCACATAATATACCTTTAAGTGCAACATGGGAAAGAAGCGGTACATTGTTTAGTTGACGCTCTTTTCGCGGGTATAGGGTTAAGTGCAATAATGGAAACTCCATCATTTGTTATTCAAATGGCCACTGCTTCATCAACTTGGTGCTATTGTGACAAATGAAGTGTCAAAATGTGCAGGAAAATATTCCGTTTTTTCCCATATTTCGAATTTATTAAGGGTCTTAGGAATTAAACACAGTTTGTCTGGAAAAAAGTGGTTACTATATTTTTGTGCAGTGTTTATATGCGTTAACAGTGTCAATATTAGCGTTTGATTTATAGTGCTGGTTCTTGTCAATTTTCAGTGACCAGAGACCATGATGTCTATAGTACTGAAATTACATGATAGAAATAAACCACATGTTTGAATGTTTCCGTGAGAAAGGGGTAAGGCTTACAGTTTAAGTATCATAAGTTTATTTTATTGACACATGTCACGGTTCACTGAGAGATGTTCAATGGTTGCATGTATTTATTGAATGCTCCCTCGTATAGGGGTTATTTTGAACTCTTTTTTAATTCCGTTTTCCCGCGATCTTCGCGTACAGTCGGGGTAAAGTTTGTTATGATGTTTTTTTCCCCCTCAAAATCGTGTCTCACAGATCAACTTGAGCTGCAGGGTCAAGATTATAAAACCAATATCAGAACAAAATCTACTTAGCTTGTCGATCAAGTTGCTGCAGGTCCAGTTCAGATTATGCTGCAGGTGCTATATTGATTGTGTAGTTGACAGCTTTTGTTATTAGGTGTAGTCTCGCCGGGGCATAGAGGATAGAGATCGTAGCAGATTTGTTGATTGGTCAATCTCCCATTAGCAAGTGTTCAAGGGTTTTCTGACACACCAAAAGTGTCATCATCCAGGGACGATAATGATAATTCTGTAGGCAGCCCGGGAGGTAGCCATTCGTTTTTGTCGGGCAAGAAATGTCGGCGGATTTGCTGCGATTCATAGTTTGTTCCATTAGGGTCTTTTCCAAATTAAAAAAACACCGCTGCACTGCAAAAGTGATGAACCGTCGGTTTTGCTCACAAGAAGTGTTCATTATCTGCTTATTTCCATCTGAAAAATCATATAAATTGATATCGGTTACTTTATACAGGGTGAGTAAAAATGGCTGTCTTAAGTCAGGGTATGTATATGTTATATCCCCCATTGGAGCCAATAGGAGATATGAAGTTCCACCACAAACCCAGTGTATAGTCGCCTGGGCCTTTTCAGAGATATGGCTTAATAAACTCAAGAAAATGCAATAAAAAACAAAGGATTTTCAAGAGGATTTTGATTATTTAAGTGTTTATTTACAAAACAATTAATAACTATATGTCCTATATCATTTTCAAGCTATTTGAAGTAGAGTTTAACTAAATCAAAATTTCTATTTTGAAAAATGGTGACTTTACACTAAGTTCATATCTAACCATTGATCTGACTTTATACATGTTATATGGCTAACTATAAGCCATTACAGAGCTTTTTAAGAAGTCCTAAAATAAACACAAAGCAAGTCGGCAAAATATCAAATCTCTTGAGCTTACACTACAAAATTGTTCACTACCAACATTTTTAAAGTTTAAAGAAAAGTTTTATAGTGACATGTTTTAATTTGACGTAATTACAACAACATATTACCCTGCTATATCATGATAAGGCCAAAAAAAAAAGGTGTTTGTTTGTCCATAGAGGGTCCTCAAAAGGTAGGGTCGGTAGGTCGGATTTCTTTTCTTTTTGTCAACATCCTGGGATGTTGACATTTGAATTCAGATTTAGGTCTTTTGGTAGAGTCTATGAATTGCTTTCTCATGTATCTTTAATCAGTATTTGTACCCAGATGGCTTTAAAATGTATATTAGATCTGGATATGAAAATATGAACACATATGTTGTTACAATTGTGGAGAAATGGTTTAAATAATATAAAACAAATGATAGAGTTTTGTAAAATCTGCGACATTCGTCGTGTTAATAACTGAATTTAGTGGATTTGCAAATAGAACGGCAACTTTATACAATTTCGCGAGCAGACGGTAACGCTGGTTCCCTGCGCTGATGGTCTTCCCACACACTGTCCGACACTAACTAATTACCGGGGTCCAAGTGTGATTATTATGGGATAACGATCGAGTGGAAATCATCGTCTTTTCTTTAGCTGCTTATACTATTTTCCGAAGCTGGCGCGGCGATGATAGCTGGGATGCAAATGTGTTAAATAAACCTTGATTCTGCTGCGTAACGTATGTTTGACCGATCGTGAAACATCTGAAAATTATATTGAATCAACATCAAAACATGTTAAATGCTCATGCCTAGCACGTCTGCGATTATTATTTCGCTGCTGGCGCTCAGTTATGAATAGAGAGTTATGTATTAAAGGGGCATTAAGAGATGTGTTGGAGGCTGCGCCCTCAATTATGATAAAAACTGGGATTAGTATATTTTTATAATTGTATTACATGCATGAACTTACACCTAAAGGATTAAGAAAAAATAGCCCTATTTGTACAAGTAGGCCTAAACGTCGATTCAAAAATGCCGGCTCGTAGAGCCGCAACGCCGCATTTTACGTCCGACAGTATCCCCCTGCAGTACGCGTGATACATAACGCGAACCATATTTGCATATTAAAAAAATATTCATTTAAAACATTCTTAGTTTTTTTAGTCGGGTTAATCATCAAATGTTGAGATACACAGGTGGGGCCTCATGGGATAGAATAAATGAGTCAGACGATGCCGGTTTCAGAGAGAAAAGTGGGCCCAGCATTAAAACAAAGAGTTTTTTTTAAAATACATCATACACTGTCTAAATTTTCTTTTTCATATTTCCTTTGTGTGATCTTTCCAGGGAACGCCCTCAACATCGAAAATGCCGGCTCGTAGAGCCGCAACGCCGCATTTTACGTCCGACAGTATCCCCCGGCTGCAGTACGCGTGATACATAACGCGAACCATATTTGCATAATAACCCTAACCCCGGTTTAGGATTTTTGACCGGGATCACAATTTTCGAGGAAAAAAACACCAACTAAATCTCCGGGAACCTGCCGGGATTCGATCCGGGGACCCTCCGTTCTCGAGCCCCACCTTCCTAACACTAAGCCACGGCCCTCAGCTACACATTCGTGCAGTATACTGCACTCATTATATAGGCTCGGTTGACTACGTCATCGAAAACCGACGGCGCATGCGTTTGGAGAGGGACTTTGGATTAGCATTTTTTAGCACTCAGGGGGGTTAGGGTTTTAATAGAACACGAAAAAAAAACTTTTTTTTTTTTACCATAACCCTAACCCCGGTTTAGGATTTTTGACCGGGATCACAATTTTCGAGGAAAAAAACACCAACTAAATCTCCGGGAACCTGCCGGGATTCGATCCGGGGACCCTCCGTTCTCGAGCCCCACCTTCCTAACACTAAGCCACGGCCCTCAGCTACACATTCGTGCAGTATACTGCACTCATTATATAGGCTCGGTTGACTACGTCATCGAAAACCGACGGCGCATGCGTTTGGAGAGGGACTTTGGATTAGCATTTTTTAGCACTCAGGGGGGTTAGGGTTTTAATAGAACACGAAAAAAAAACTTTTTTTTTTTTACCATAACCCTAACCCCGGTTTAGGATTTTTGACCGGGATCACAATTTTCGAGGAAAAAAACACCAACTAAATCTCCGGGAACCTGCCGGGATTCGATCCGGGGACCCTCCGTTCTCGAGCCCCACCTTCCTAACACTAAGCCACGGCCCTCAGCTACACATTCGTGCAGTATACTGCACTCATTATATAGGCTCGGTTGACTACGTCATCGAAAACCGACGGCGCATGCGTTTGGAGAGGGACTTTGGATTAGCATTTTTTAGCACTCAGGGGGGTTAGGGTTTTAATAGAACACGAAAAAAAAACTTTTTTTTTTATTACCATAACCCTAACCCCGGTTTAGGATTTTTGACCGGGATCACAATTTTCGAGGAAAAAAACACCAACTAAATCTCCGGGAACCTGCCGGGATTCGATCCGGGGACCCTCCGTTCTCGAGCCCCACCTTCCTAACACTAAGCCACGGCCCTCAGCTACACATTCGTGCAGTATACTGCACTCATTATATAGGCTCGGTTGACTACGTCATCGAAAACCGACGGCGCATGCGTTTGGAGAGGGACTTTGGATTAGCATTTTTTAGCACTCAGGGGGGTTAGGGTTTTAATAGAACACGAAAAAAAAACTTTTTTTTTTATTACCATAACCCTAACCCCGGTTTAGGATTTTTGACCGGGATCACAATTTTCGAGGAAAAAAACACCAACTAAATCTCCGGGAACCTGCCGGGATTCGATCCGGGGACCCTCCGTTCTCGAGCCCCACCTTCCTAACACTAAGCCACGGCCCTCAGCTACACATTCGTGCAGTATACTGCACTCATTATATAGGCTCGGTTGACTACGTCATCGAAAACCGACGGCGCATGCGTTTGGAGAGGGACTTTGGATTAGCATTTTTTAGCACTCAGGGGGGTTAGGGTTTTAATAGAACACGAAAAAAAAACTTTTTTTTTTATTACCATAACCCTAACCCCGGTTTAGGATTTTTGACCGGGATCACAATTTTCGAGGAAAAAAACACCAACTAAATCTCCGGGAACCTGCCGGGATTCGATCCGGGGACCCTCCGTTCTCGAGCCCCACCTTCCTAACACTAAGCCACGGCCCTCAGCTACACATTCGTGCAGTATACTGCACTCATTATATAGGCTCGGTTGACTACGTCATCGAAAACCGACGGCGCATGCGTTTGGAGAGGGACTTTGGATTAGCATTTTTTAGCACTCAGGGGGGTTAGGGTTTTAATAGAACACGAAAAAAAAACTTTTTTTTTTATTACCATAACCCTAACCCCGGTTTAGGATTTTTGACCGGGATCACAATTTTCGAGGAAAAAAACACCAACTAAATCTCCGGGAACCTGCCGGGATTCGATCCGGGGACCCTCCGTTCTCGAGCCCCACCTTCCTAACACTAAGCCACGGCCCTCAGCTACACATTCGTGCAGTATACTGCACTCATTATATAGGCTCGGTTGACTACGTCATCGAAAACCGACGGCGCATGCGTTTGGAGAGGGACTTTGGATTAGCATTTTTTAGCACTCAGGGGGGTTAGGGTTTTAATAGAACACGAAAAAAAAACTTTTTTTTTTATTACCATAACCCTAACCCCGGTTTAGGATTTTTGACCGGGATCACAATTTTCGAGGAAAAAAACACCAACTAAATCTCCGGGAACCTGCCGGGATTCGATCCGGGGACCCTCCGTTCTCGAGCCCCACCTTCCTAACACTAAGCCACGGCCCTCAGCTACACATTCGTGCAGTATACTGCACTCATTATATAGGCTCGGTTGACTACGTCATCGAAAACCGACGGCGCATGCGTTTGGAGAGGGACTTTGGATTAGCATTTTTTAGCACTCAGGGGGGTTAGGGTTTTAATAGAACACGAAAAAAAAACTTTTTTTTTTATTACCATAACCCTAACCCCGGTTTAGGATTTTTGACCGGGATCACAATTTTCGAGGAAAAAAACACCAACTAAATCTCCGGGAACCTGCCGGGATTCGATCCGGGGACCCTCCGTTCTCGAGCCCCACCTTCCTAACACTAAGCCACGGCCCTCAGCTACACATTCGTGCAGTATACTGCACTCATTATATAGGCTCGGTTGACTACGTCATCGAAAACCGACGGCGCATGCGTTTGGAGAGGGACTTTGGATTAGCATTTTTTAGCACTCAGGGGGGTTAGGGTTTTAATAGAACACGAAAAAAAAACTTTTTTTTTTATTACCATAACCCTAACCCCGGTTTAGGATTTTTGACCGGGATCACAATTTTCGAGGAAAAAAACACCAACTAAATCTCCGGGAACCTGCCGGGATTCGATCCGGGGACCCTCCGTTCTCGAGCCCCACCTTCCTAACACTAAGCCACGGCCCTCAGCTACACATTCGTGCAGTATACTGCACTCATTATATAGGCTCGGTTGACTACGTCATCGAAAACCGACGGCGCATGCGTTTGGAGAGGGACTTTGGATTAGCATTTTTTAGCACTCAGGGGGGTTAGGGTTTTAATAGAACACGAAAAAAAAACTTTTTTTTTTATTACCATAACCCTAACCCCGGTTTAGGATTTTTGACCGGGATCACAATTTTCGAGGAAAAAAACACCAACTAAATCTCCGGGAACCTGCCGGGATTCGATCCGGGGACCCTCCGTTCTCGAGCCCCACCTTCCTAACACTAAGCCACGGCCCTCAGCTACACATTCGTGCAGTATACTGCACTCATTATATAGGCTCGGTTGACTACGTCATCGAAAACCGACGGCGCATGCGTTTGGAGAGGGACTTTGGATTAGCATTTTTTAGCACTCAGGGGGGTTAGGGTTTTAATAGAACACGAAAAAAAAACTTTTTTTTTTATTACCATAACCCTAACCCCGGTTTAGGATTTTTGACCGGGATCACAATTTTCGAGGAAAAAAACACCAACTAAATCTCCGGGAACCTGCCGGGATTCGATCCGGGGACCCTCCGTTCTCGAGCCCCACCTTCCTAACACTAAGCCACGGCCCTCAGCTACACATTCGTGCAGTATACTGCACTCATTATATAGGCTCGGTTGACTACGTCATCGAAAACCGACGGCGCATGCGTTTGGAGAGGGACTTTGGATTAGCATTTTTTAGCACTCAGGGGGGTTAGGGTTTTAATAGAACACGAAAAAAAAACTTTTTTTTTTATTACCATAACCCTAACCCCGGTTTAGGATTTTTGACCGGGATCACAATTTTCGAGGAAAAAAACACCAACTAAATCTCCGGGAACCTGCCGGGATTCGATCCGGGGACCCTCCGTTCTCGAGCCCCACCTTCCTAACACTAAGCCACGGCCCTCAGCTACACATTCGTGCAGTATACTGCACTCATTATATAGGCTCGGTTGACTACGTCATCGAAAACCGACGGCGCATGCGTTTGGAGAGGGACTTTGGATTAGCATTTTTTAGCACTCAGGGGGGTTAGGGTTTTAATAGAACACGAAAAAAAAACTTTTTTTTTTATTACCATAACCCTAACCCCGGTTTAGGATTTTTGACCGGGATCACAATTTTCGAGGAAAAAAACACCAACTAAATCTCCGGGAACCTGCCGGGATTCGATCCGGGGACCCTCCGTTCTCGAGCCCCACCTTCCTAACACTAAGCCACGGCCCTCAGCTACACATTCGTGCAGTATACTGCACTCATTATATAGGCTCGGTTGACTACGTCATCGAAAACCGACGGCGCATGCGTTTGGAGAGGGACTTTGGATTAGCATTTTTTAGCACTCAGGGGGGTTAGGGTTTTAATAGAACACGAAAAAAAAACTTTTTTTTTTATTACCATAACCCTAACCCCGGTTTAGGATTTTTGACCGGGATCACAATTTTCGAGGAAAAAAACACCAACTAAATCTCCGGGAACCTGCCGGGATTCGATCCGGGGACCCTCCGTTCTCGAGCCCCACCTTCCTAACACTAAGCCACGGCCCTCAGCTACACATTCGTGCAGTATACTGCACTCATTATATAGGCTCGGTTGACTACGTCATCGAAAACCGACGGCGCATGCGTTTGGAGAGGGACTTTGGATTAGCATTTTTTAGCACTCAGGGGGGTTAGGGTTTTAATAGAACACGAAAAAAAAACTTTTTTTTTTATTACCATAACCCTAACCCCGGTTTAGGATTTTTGACCGGGATCACAATTTTCGAGGAAAAAAACACCAACTAAATCTCCGGGAACCTGCCGGGATTCGATCCGGGGACCCTCCGTTCTCGAGCCCCACCTTCCTAACACTAAGCCACGGCCCTCAGCTACACATTCGTGCAGTATACTGCACTCATTATATAGGCTCGGTTGACTACGTCATCGAAAACCGACGGCGCATGCGTTTGGAGAGGGACTTTGGATTAGCATTTTTTAGCACTCAGGGGGGTTAGGGTTTTAATAGAACACGAAAAAAAAACTTTTTTTTTTATTACCATAACCCTAACCCCGGTTTAGGATTTTTGACCGGGATCACAATTTTCGAGGAAAAAAACACCAACTAAATCTCCGGGAACCTGCCGGGATTCGATCCGGGGACCCTCCGTTCTCGAGCCCCACCTTCCTAACACTAAGCCACGGCCCTCAGCTACACATTCGTGCAGTATACTGCACTCATTATATAGGCTCGGTTGACTACGTCATCGAAAACCGACGGCGCATGCGTTTGGAGAGGGACTTTGGATTAGCATTTTTTAGCACTCAGGGGGGTTAGGGTTTTAATAGAACACGAAAAAAAAACTTTTTTTTTTATTACCATAACCCTAACCCCGGTTTAGGATTTTTGACCGGGATCACAATTTTCGAGGAAAAAAACACCAACTAAATCTCCGGGAACCTGCCGGGATTCGATCCGGGGACCCTCCGTTCTCGAGCCCCACCTTCCTAACACTAAGCCACGGCCCTCAGCTACACATTCGTGCAGTATACTGCACTCATTATATAGGCTCGGTTGACTACGTCATCGAAAACCGACGGCGCATGCGTTTGGAGAGGGACTTTGGATTAGCATTTTTTAGCACTCAGGGGGGTTAGGGTTTTAATAGAACACGAAAAAAAAACTTTTTTTTTTATTACCATAACCCTAACCCCGGTTTAGGATTTTTGACCGGGATCACAATTTTCGAGGAAAAAAACACCAACTAAATCTCCGGGAACCTGCCGGGATTCGATCCGGGGACCCTCCGTTCTCGAGCCCCACCTTCCTAACACTAAGCCACGGCCCTCAGCTACACATTCGTGCAGTATACTGCACTCATTATATAGGCTCGGTTGACTACGTCATCGAAAACCGACGGCGCATGCGTTTGGAGAGGGACTTTGGATTAGCATTTTTTAGCACTCAGGGGGGTTAGGGTTTTAATAGAACACGAAAAAAAAACTTTTTTTTTTATTACCATAACCCTAACCCCGGTTTAGGATTTTTGACCGGGATCACAATTTTCGAGGAAAAAAACACCAACTAAATCTCCGGGAACCTGCCGGGATTCGATCCGGGGACCCTCCGTTCTCGAGCCCCACCTTCCTAACACTAAGCCACGGCCCTCAGCTACACATTCGTGCAGTATACTGCACTCATTATATAGGCTCGGTTGACTACGTCATCGAAAACCGACGGCGCATGCGTTTGGAGAGGGACTTTGGATTAGCATTTTTTAGCACTCAGGGGGGTTAGGGTTTTAATAGAACACGAAAAAAAAACTTTTTTTTTTATTACCATAACCCTAACCCCGGTTTAGGATTTTTGACCGGGATCACAATTTTCGAGGAAAAAAACACCAACTAAATCTCCGGGAACCTGCCGGGATTCGATCCGGGGACCCTCCGTTCTCGAGCCCCACCTTCCTAACACTAAGCCACGGCCCTCAGCTACACATTCGTGCAGTATACTGCACTCATTATATAGGCTCGGTTGACTACGTCATCGAAAACCGACGGCGCATGCGTTTGGAGAGGGACTTTGGATTAGCATTTTTTAGCACTCAGGGGGGTTAGGGTTTTAATAGAACACGAAAAAAAAACTTTTTTTTTTATTACCATAACCCTAACCCCGGTTTAGGATTTTTGACCGGGATCACAATTTTCGAGGAAAAAAACACCAACTAAATCTCCGGGAACCTGCCGGGATTCGATCCGGGGACCCTCCGTTCTCGAGCCCCACCTTCCTAACACTAAGCCACGGCCCTCAGCTACACATTCGTGCAGTATACTGCACTCATTATATAGGCTCGGTTGACTACGTCATCGAAAACCGACGGCGCATGCG
The DNA here is from genome assembly GCA_035610835.1 of Ophiura sarsii. NCBI lineage: Eukaryota > Metazoa > Echinodermata > Ophiuroidea > Amphilepidida > Ophiuridae > Ophiura > Ophiura sarsii. Next base: position 26,600,924 of record CM069450.1, on the reverse strand, counting down.
TTTGGAGAGGGACTTTGGATTAGCATTTTTTAGCACTCAGGGGGGTTAGGGTTTTAATAGAACACGAAAAAAAAACTTTTTTTTTTATTACCATAACCCTAACCCCGGTTTAGGATTTTTGACCGGGATCACAATTTTCGAGGAAAAAAACACCAACTAAATCTCCGGGAACCTGCCGGGATTCGATCCGGGGACCCTCCGTTCTCGAGCCCCACCTTCCTAACACTAAGCCACGGCCCTCAGCTACACATTCGTGCAGTATACTGCACTCATTATATAGGCTCGGTTGACTACGTCATCGAAAACCGACGGCGCATGCGTTTGGAGAGGGACTTTGGATTAGCATTTTTTAGCACTCAGGGGGGTTAGGGTTTTAATAGAACACGAAAAAAAAACTTTTTTTTTTATTACCATAACCCTAACCCCGGTTTAGGATTTTTGACCGGGATCACAATTTTCGAGGAAAAAAACACCAACTAAATCTCCGGGAACCTGCCGGGATTCGATCCGGGGACCCTCCGTTCTCGAGCCCCACCTTCCTAACACTAAGCCACGGCCCTCAGCTACACATTCGTGCAGTATACTGCACTCATTATATAGGCTCGGTTGACTACGTCATCGAAAACCGACGGCGCATGCGTTTGGAGAGGGACTTTGGATTAGCATTTTTTAGCACTCAGGGGGGTTAGGGTTTTAATAGAACACGAAAAAAAAACTTTTTTTTTTATTACCATAACCCTAACCCCGGTTTAGGATTTTTGACCGGGATCACAATTTTCGAGGAAAAAAACACCAACTAAATCTCCGGGAACCTGCCGGGATTCGATCCGGGGACCCTCCGTTCTCGAGCCCCACCTTCCTAACACTAAGCCACGGCCCTCAGCTACACATTCGTGCAGTATACTGCACTCATTATATAGGCTCGGTTGACTACGTCATCGAAAACCGACGGCGCATGCGTTTGGAGAGGGACTTTGGATTAGCATTTTTTAGCACTCAGGGGGGTTAGGGTTTTAATAGAACACGAAAAAAAAACTTTTTTTTTTATTACCATAACCCTAACCCCGGTTTAGGATTTTTGACCGGGATCACAATTTTCGAGGAAAAAGACACCAACTAAATCTCCGGGAACCTGCCGGGATTCGATCCGGGGACCCTCCGTTCTCGAGCCCCACCTTCCTAACACTAAGCCACGGCCCTCAGCTACACATTCGTGCAGTATACTGCACTCATTATATAGGCTCGGTTGACTACGTCATCGAAAACCGACGGCGCATGCGTTTGGAGAGGGACTTTGGATTAGCATTTTTTAGCACTCAGGGGGGTTAGGGTTTTAATAGAACACGAAAAAAAAACTTTTTTTTTTATTACCATAACCCTAACCCCGGTTTAGGATTTTTGACCGGGATCACAATTTTCGAGGAAAAAGACACCAACTAAATCTCCGGGAACCTGCCGGGATTCGATCCGGGGACCCTCCGTTCTCGAGCCCCACCTTCCTAACACTAAGCCACGGCCCTCAGCTACACATTCGTGCAGTATACTGCACTCATTATATAGGCTCGGTTGACTACGTCATCGAAAACCGACGGCGCATGCGTTTGGAGAGGGACTTTGGATTAGCATTTTTTAGCACTCAGGGGGGTTAGGGTTTTAATAGAACACGAAAAAAAAACTTTTTTTTTTATTACCATAACCCTAACCCCGGTTTAGGATTTTTGACCGGGATCACAATTTTCGAGGAAAAAGACACCAACTAAATCTCCGGGAACCTGCCGGGATTCGATCCGGGGACCCTCCGTTCTCGAGCCCCACCTTCCTAACACTAAGCCACGGCCCTCAGCTACACATTCGTGCAGTATACTGCACTCATTATATAGGCTCGGTTGACTACGTCATCGAAAACCGACGGCGCATGCGTTTGGAGAGGGACTTTGGATTAGCATTTTTTAGCACTCAGGGGGGTTAGGGTTTTAATAGAACACGAAAAAAAAACCTTTTTTTTTTTTACCATAACCCTAACCCCGGTTTAGGATTTTTGACCGGGATCACAATTTTCGAGGAAAAAGACACCAACTAAATCTCCGGGAACCTGCCGGGATTCGATCCGGGGACCCTCCGTTCTCGAGCCCCACCTTCCTAACACTAAGCCACGGCCCTCAGCTACACATTCGTGCAGTATACTGCACTCATTATATAGGCTCGGTTGACTACGTCATCGAAAACCGACGGCGCATGCGTTTGGAGAGGGACTTTGGATTAGCATTTTTTAGCACTCAGGGGGGTTAGGGTTTTAATAGAACACGAAAAAAAAACCTTTTTTTTTTTTACCATAACCCTAACCCCGGTTTAGGATTTTTGACCGGGATCACAATTTTCGAGGAAAAAGACACCAACTAAATCTCCGGGAACCTGCCGGGATTCGATCCGGGGACCCTCCGTTCTCGAGCCCCACCTTCCTAACACTAAGCCACGGCCCTCAGCTACACATTCGTGCAGTATACTGCACTCATTATATAGGCTCGGTTGACTACGTCATCGAAAACCGACGGCGCATGCGTTTGGAGAGGGACTTTGGATTAGCATTTTTTAGCACTCAGGGGGGTTAGGGTTTTAATAGAACACGAAAAAAAAACCTTTTTTTTTTTTACCATAACCCTAACCCCGGTTTAGGATTTTTGACCGGGATCACAATTTTCGAGGAAAAAGACACCAACTAAATCTCCGGGAACCTGCCGGGATTCGATCCGGGGACCCTCCGTTCTCGAGCCCCACCTTCCTAACACTAAGCCACGGCCCTCAGCTACACATTCGTGCAGTATACTGCACTCATTATATAGGCTCGGTTGACTACGTCATCGAAAACCGACGGCGCATGCGTTTGGAGAGGGACTTTGGATTAGCATTTTTTAGCACTCAGGGGGGTTAGGGTTTTAATAGAACACGAAAAAAAAACCTTTTTTTTTTTTACCATAACCCTAACCCCGGTTTAGGATTTTTGACCGGGATCACAATTTTCGAGGAAAAAGACACCAACTAAATCTCCGGGAACCTGCCGGGATTCGATCCGGGGACCCTCCGTTCTCGAGCCCCACCTTCCTAACACTAAGCCACGGCCCTCAGCTACACATTCGTGCAGTATACTGCACTCATTATATAGGCTCGGTTGACTACGTCATCGAAAACCGACGGCGCATGCGTTTGGAGAGGGACTTTGGATTAGCATTTTTTAGCACTCAGGGGGGTTAGGGTTTTAATAGAACACGAAAAAAAAACCTTTTTTTTTTTTACCATAACCCTAACCCCGGTTTAGGATTTTTGACCGGGATCACAATTTTCGAGGAAAAAGACACCAACTAAATCTCCGGGAACCTGCCGGGATTCGATCCGGGGACCCTCCGTTCTCGAGCCCCACCTTCCTAACACTAAGCCACGGCCCTCAGCTACACATTCGTGCAGTATACTGCACTCATTATATAGGCTCGGTTGACTACGTCATCGAAAACCGACGGCGCATGCGTTTGGAGAGGGACTTTGGATTAGCATTTTTTAGCACTCAGGGGGGTTAGGGTTTTAATAGAACACGAAAAAAAAACCTTTTTTTTTTTTACCATAACCCTAACCCCGGTTTAGGATTTTTGACCGGGATCACAATTTTCGAGGAAAAAGACACCAACTAAATCTCCGGGAACCTGCCGGGATTCGATCCGGGGACCCTCCGTTCTCGAGCCCCACCTTCCTAACACTAAGCCACGGCCCTCAGCTACACATTCGTGCAGTATACTGCACTCATTATATAGGCTCGGTTGACTACGTCATCGAAAACCGACGGCGCATGCGTTTGGAGAGGGACTTTGGATTAGCATTTTTTAGCACTCAGGGGGGTTAGGGTTTTAATAGAACACGAAAAAAAAACCTTTTTTTTTTTTACCATAACCCTAACCCCGGTTTAGGATTTTTGACCGGGATCACAATTTTCGAGGAAAAAGACACCAACTAAATCTCCGGGAACCTGCCGGGATTCGATCCGGGGACCCTCCGTTCTCGAGCCCCACCTTCCTAACACTAAGCCACGGCCCTCAGCTACACATTCGTGCAGTATACTGCACTCATTATATAGGCTCGGTTGACTACGTCATCGAAAACCGACGGCGCATGCGTTTGGAGAGGGACTTTGGATTAGCATTTTTTAGCACTCAGGGGGGTTAGGGTTTTAATAGAACACGAAAAAAAAACCTTTTTTTTTTTTACCATAACCCTAACCCCGGTTTAGGATTTTTGACCGGGATCACAATTTTCGAGGAAAAAGACACCAACTAAATCTCCGGGAACCTGCCGGGATTCGATCCGGGGACCCTCCGTTCTCGAGCCCCACCTTCCTAACACTAAGCCACGGCCCTCAGCTACACATTCGTGCAGTATACTGCACTCATTATATAGGCTCGGTTGACTACGTCATCGAAAACCGACGGCGCATGCGTTTGGAGAGGGACTTTGGATTAGCATTTTTTAGCACTCAGGGGGGTTAGGGTTTTAATAGAACACGAAAAAAAAACCTTTTTTTTTTTTACCATAACCCTAACCCCGGTTTAGGATTTTTGACCGGGATCACAATTTTCGAGGAAAAAGACACCAACTAAATCTCCGGGAACCTGCCGGGATTCGATCCGGGGACCCTCCGTTCTCGAGCCCCACCTTCCTAACACTAAGCCACGGCCCTCAGCTACACATTCGTGCAGTATACTGCACTCATTATATAGGCTCGGTTGACTACGTCATCGAAAACCGACGGCGCATGCGTTTGGAGAGGGACTTTGGATTAGCATTTTTTAGCACTCAGGGGGGTTAGGGTTTTAATAGAACACGAAAAAAAAACCTTTTTTTTTTTTACCATAACCCTAACCCCGGTTTAGGATTTTTGACCGGGATCACAATTTTCGAGGAAAAAGACACCAACTAAATCTCCGGGAACCTGCCGGGATTCGATCCGGGGACCCTCCGTTCTCGAGCCCCACCTTCCTAACACTAAGCCACGGCCCTCAGCTACACATTCGTGCAGTATACTGCACTCATTATATAGGCTCGGTTGACTACGTCATCGAAAACCGACGGCGCATGCGTTTGGAGAGGGACTTTGGATTAGCATTTTTTAGCACTCAGGGGGGTTAGGGTTTTAATAGAACACGAAAAAAAAACCTTTTTTTTTTTTACCATAACCCTAACCCCGGTTTAGGATTTTTGACCGGGATCACAATTTTCGAGGAAAAAGACACCAACTAAATCTCCGGGAACCTGCCGGGATTCGATCCGGGGACCCTCCGTTCTCGAGCCCCACCTTCCTAACACTAAGCCACGGCCCTCAGCTACACATTCGTGCAGTATACTGCACTCATTATATAGGCTCGGTTGACTACGTCATCGA